>CM059196.1:1800245-1838151 GCA_030323885.1 Branchipolynoe longqiensis
GCATTGTGGGATGCGTGGTAGAAAGACAAACCCCCGCAAAGCACATGGCACATAGACTAGATCGCCATTCCAGCCACGCGGTGCATTGTGGGATGCGTGGTAGAAAGACAAACCCCCGCAAAGCACATGGCACATGCTAATACAATGGGTGCAGCTACTTCACAACTTCTGGTCAAAGATGAGTTTTCAACTACTTCATAACTTCTAGTCAAAATGAGCTTTAAGTTTAATCCACTTCATAACTTTTAGTCAAAGATGACCATTAAAGTACTGCATAACTTTTAGTCAAAGATAACCGTTAAACTATTTCATAACTTCTGGTCAAAGATGACCGTTAAACGACTTCATAACTTCTGGTCAAAGATGACCATTAAACTACTTCATAGCTTGTCATCAAAGATGATGGTTAAACTACTTCATAACTTGTATTCAAAGATGACCATTAAACTACTTCATAACTTCCAAGGATGACCAAGGATGACCATTAAACTACTTCATAAGTTGTTGTCAAAGATGACCATTAAACTGCTTCATAACTTCTGGTCAAAGATGACTGTTAAACTACTTCATAACTTCTAGTCAAAGATAACCATTAAACTACTTGATAACTTCTGGTCAAAGATGACCATTAAACTGCTTCATAATGTCTGGTCAAAGATAACCATTAAACTACTTCATAACTTCTAGTCAAAGATAACCATTAAACGACTTCATAACTTCTGGTCAAAGATGACCATTAAACTACTTCATAACTTCTAGTCAAAGATGACCGTTAAACTACTTCATAGCCTGTAATCAAAGATTTGTTTGTTTGTTGTTGTTTTACATCCTAGCAACATTTAAGGTCATATCAGGACGGGTACCGACTTTGTGACAGTCCGCACTCATGGCAACTTTATAGTGCTGCCCGACTGGGAGATCAGACCGCCAGCACCATGACCTGATATCCCACTCAGTCAGATTATCCGGACACTGAGCCAACCAGTCCTTGCCCTATCCTAATAATGCCGAGCGCCTGGCTAGGAAGCGACAAGTATCAATTTTTAAGTCATTGGTTTGACTCGATCAGGGTTCGAACCCACGATCCCATGGTCTACAAACACGGGAGGCGGACGCTCTAACTCATTAGGCCATCCCGTCTGGTTGAGTGGTCAAAGATGACCGTTAAACTTCTTCATAACTTCTGGTCAAAGATGACTGCTAAACTACTTCATAACTTCTGGTCAAAGATGACCATTAAACTACATCATAACTTGTATTCAAAGATGAGCTTTAAACTACTTCATAACTTCTGGTCAAATATGACCATTAAACTACATCATAACTTGTATTCAAAGATGACCGTTAAACTACTTCATAACTTGTAGTCAAAGATGACCATTAAACTACTTCATAACTTCTAGTCAAAGATGACCATTAAACGACTTCATAACTTCTGGGCAAAGATGACCGTTAAACTACTTCATAGCTTGTCATCAAAGATGACTGTTAAACTACTTCATAACTTGTATTCAAAGATTACTGTTAAACTACTTCATAACTTCTGGTCAAAGATGATCATTAAACTACTTCATAACTTCTGGTCAAAGATGACCGTCAAATTACTTCATAACTTGTAGTCAAAGATGACCATTAAACTACTTCATAACTTCTAGTCAAAGATGACTGTTAAACTACTTCATAACTTCTAGTCAAAGATGACCATCAAACTACTTCATAACTTCAGGTCAAGTACCACGTGTAGCTTAGTCGGGTTGCAGGATGACACCAGGCTACCTATATATATTCTATCGAGCTGTTCAATTGTGTTGTAGAGAAATTGAGCCTACTCGGATAATTCTCTTGACAACTCTGACGTCAGTCGTTCGATGCGTGTAGATGAGGTTAGCAGGTCTTATTAAAGGGACACAGGTGTGCAGCAGGTAAGATAACCCCCACAAACCCTCACACACCCTCACACACCCACCCACACACACCCTCACACAGCCACCCTCACCCACACACACCCTCACACAGCCACACACACCCACACACACCCTCACGCACCCACACCTTCACACACCTTCACACTCCCACCCACACCCACACTCACACACCCACCCTCACCCTCACACACCCACCCACCACCGCACACACCCCCACACACCCACACACACCCTCACACACCCACACACACCCTCACGCACCCACACCCTCACACACCGACACACACCGACAAACACCGACACACACCCTCACACACCCTCAGACACCAACACTCACACCCTCACACCCACACACACACACCCTGACACACACCCTGACACACCCGCACACACCCACACACACCCTCACAAACCCTCAGGCACCCACACACACACACCCTCACACACCCAAGCACCCCCTGACACACCCTCGCACACCCTGACACACCCTTACACACCGTCACACACTCTCACACGCCAACACACAGCCACACACAGCCACCCACACCCCCACACCCCCACACCCACACACACCCTCACACACCCACACACACCCTCACACACCCACACACCCACACACACATACCAACACACACACCCTCACACACCAACACACACACTCACACGCCCACACACAGCCACACACAGCCACCCACACCCACACACACCCACACCCTCACACACCCACACACCCCCCCACCCTCACACACCCACACACACCCTTACACACCCACACACCTACATACCAACACACACCCTCACACACCCACACACACTCTCACACGCGCACACACAGCCACACACAGCCACCCACACCCACACACACCCACACCCTCACACACCCACCCACACACACCCTTACACACCCACACACCCACATACCAACACACACCCTCACACACCCACACACACTCTCACACACCCTCACACACCTTCACACACACACACTCTCACACCCCCACCCACACCCTCACAACCACACACACACACACACCGACACACACCCTTACACACCCACACACCCAAACACCCAAATAGCAACACACACCCTCACACACCGACACACAGTCTCACACACCCTCACACCCTCACATACCCACACACACCCTCACACACCTTCACACGCACACTCTCTCACACCCACACCCTCACACCCATATACACCCTCACACACACCCACACACATCCTCACACACCCATAGACCCTCACACACACCCACATCCTCACACGCACACACAGATCCCTACCCTCACAGACCACACACCCTCAGACACCACATCCACACACACAGCCATGCACACCCCAAACACCCCCACACCCCCACACACACACCCCACATAGACCCCCCCCCCCCACAGATCATCAAAATGGGAAATATTTCACATATAGCAGGATTTGAACCTAAACCTCTTGCATTCCGGGCTAATGTGCTAACCATTAAACCACCTAGGCTCCCTATTGTCATCACCATATCCACACCTACCTGTCTAGGTGGCTCCTTGCTGAGAGGTCAGTACGGACCACTACACTGGTCTTCCTGGAATTGTAAGTCGTTAACAAGATTTACACCTATAAGTCTTTGTATTCTTACAATTACATGCATACAGGCAATGCACTTACATAATACACCAAGTAGGATCAACAACCATACAGCGTATAGCTTGTACACGATCCAGGTTACAACAACCATACAGCGTATAGCTTGTACAGGATCCAGGTTACAACAACCATACAGTGTATAGCTTGTACACGATCCAGGTTACAACAACCATACAGCATATAACTTGTACAGGATCCAGGTTACAACAACCATACAGTGTATAGCTTGTACAGGATCCAGGTTACAACAACCATACAGCATATAACTTGTACAGGATCCAGGTTACAACACTCATACAGCGTATAGCTTGTACACGATCCAGGTTACAACAACCATACAGCATATAGCTTGTACAGGATCCAGGTTACAACAACCATACAGCATACAGCTTGTACACAATCCAGGTTACAACACTCATACAGCGTATAGCTTGTACACAATCCAGGTTACAACACTCATACAGCATATAGCTTGTACACAATCCAGGTTACACCAACCATACAGTGTATAGCTTGTACACGATCCAGGTTACAACAACCATACAGCGTATAGCTTGTACAGGATCCAGGTTACAACAACCATACAGCATATAGCTTGTACATGATCCAGGTTACAACAACCATACAGCGTATAGCTTGTACAGGATCCAGGTTACAACAACCATACAGTGTATAGCTTGTACAGGATCCAGGTTACAACAACCATACAGCATATAGCTTGTACAGGATCCAGGTTACAACACTCATACAGCATATAGCTTGTACACGATCCAGGTTACAACAACCATACAGCATATAGCTTGTACAGGATCCAGGTTAGAACAACCATATAGCATACAGCTTGTACACAATCCAGGTTACAACACTCATACAGCGTATAGCTTATACACAATCCAGGTTACAACACTCATACAGCATATAACTTGTACACGATCCAGGTTACAACAACCATACAGCGAATAGCTTGTACAGGATCCAGGTTACAACAACCATACAGCATATAGCTTGTACACAATCCAGGTTACAACAACCATACAGCAGATAGCTTGTACAGGATCCAGGTTACAACAATCATACAGCGTATACCTTGTACAGGATCCAGGTTACAACAACCATACAGCATATAGCTTGTACACAATCCAGGTTACAACACTCATACAGCGTATAGCTTGTACACGATCCAGGTTACAACAACCATACAGCGAATAGCTTGTACACGATCCAGGTTACAACACTCATCCAGCGTATAGCTTGTACAGGATCCACGTTACAACAATCATACAGCGTATAGCTTGTACACGATCCATGTTACAACAGCCATACAGCGTATAGCTTGTACACGATCCAGGTTACAACAACCATACAGCGCATAGCTTGTACACGATCCAGGTTACAACAACCATACAGTGTATAGCTTGTACACGATCCAGGTTACAACAACTATACAGCGTATAGCTTGTACAGGAACCAGGTTACAACAACCATACAGTGTATAGCTTGTACACCATCCAGGTTACAACAACCATACAGTGTATAGCTTGTACACCATCCAGGTTACAACAACCATACAGTGTATAGCTTGTACAGGATCCAGGTTACAACAATCATAGAGTGTATAGCTTGTACACGATCCAGGTTACACCAACCATACAGCGTATAGCTTGTACATGATCCAGGTTACAACAACCATACAGTGTATAGCTTGTACAGGATCCAGGTTACAACAACCATACAGTGTATAGCTTGTACAGGATACAGGTTACAACAACCATACAGTGTATAGCTTGTACATGATCCAGGTTACAACAACCATACAGCGTATAGCTTGTACAGGATCCAGGTTACAACAACCATACAGCGTATAGCTTGTACATGATCCATGTTACAACAACCATACATCATATAGCTTGTAGATGATCCAGGTTACAACAACCATACAGCACATAGCTTGTAAACGATCCAGGTTACAACAACCATACAGCGTATAGCTTGTACATGATCCATGTTACAACAACCATACAGCGTATAGCTTGTAGATGATCCAGGTTACAACAACCATACAGTGTATAGCTTGTACACGATCCAGGTTACAACAACCATGCAGCATATAGCTTGTACACGATCCAGGTTACAACAACCATACAGCGTATAGCTTGTACACGATCCAGGTTACAACAACCATACAGCGTATAGCTTGTACAGGATCCAGGTTACAACAACCATACAGCATACAGCTTGTACATGATCCAGGTTACAACAACCATAGAGCATATAGCTTGTACAGGATCCAGGTTACAACAATCATACAGTGTATAGCTTGTACATGATCCAGGTTACAACAACCATACAGTGTATAGCTTGTACACGATCCAGGTTACAACAACCATACAGCGTATAGCTTGTACACGATCCAGGTTACAACAACCATACAGTGTATAGCTTGTACACCATCCAGGTTACAACAACCATACAGCGTATAGCTTGTACATGATCCAGGTTACAACAACCATACAGCGTATAGCTTGTACACCATCCAGGTTACAACAACCATACAGCGTATAGCTTGTACACCATCCAGGTTACAACAACCATACATCATATAGCTTGTACAGGATCCAGGTTACAACAACCATGCAGCATATAGCTTGTACACAATCCAGGTTACAACAACCATACAGCATATAGCTTGTACACCATCCAGGTTCCAACAACCATACAGCATATAGCTTGTACACGATCCAGGTTACAACAACCATACAGCGTATAGCTTGTACACCATCCAGGTTACAACAACCATACATCATATAGCTTGTACAGGATCCAGGTTACAACAACCATACAGCATATAGCTTGTACACAATCCAGGTTACAACAACCATACAGCGTATAGCTTGTACACCATCCAGGTTACAACAACCATACAGCATATAGGTCGTGCAGGATCCAGGTTACAACAACCATACAGCATATAGCTTGTACACGATCCAGGTTACAACAACCATACATACTAAGGTAAAACAGGAAAACATTTGAGCCTTTTTGAGGGCCGCTGGACTGTACCACCTCATATAGTTTACTAAATAAATTCAATCAATTATTAATAAAACTTTTCTTTTTCTATGGGAATTTGGTTCCCTTGATCACAACTATATCGTTGTGAGCATTCTAATTGGCACATAATTGATTATCTGCTTTCACATGTAAAAGCGATGGATTGAACAAAAAACTAAATTTCTCGCCGTGAATATGGCCAATGCTGCCGAAATGGCATAAAGCAACCACCAATCAATCAATCACAACAATACAGCGTATAGCTTGTACAGGATCCAGTGTAACGTCGACGGCTGGCGGTTAGAGTGGTGTAGATAGGCTAATAGGAAGGAAAGTAGATAAAGAGTGAAAGGTAGGAGAGTGAGACTCCCTCATTTATTTGTGTATATAGTTTCAAGAAACAAGATGGTGGTGATCACATGATCCAGTCTTCCAATCACTAACAGGCATTCCTCTATCCACCAATGAGGGTTCAATATCCTTGTAACCAAGGCATGGTTAGATCTGGCTACAGTGCCCTGTTGTATCTGGTGTGCAGTGATCCATAAATAACACTTGGAGGGGTTATGCGAGGAGAGTTCCAAAGATGCTCACACAAGTCAAGAAGTGACCCTCTCTCAAGTCAAGAACTGACCCTCTCTCACTATCTATATTGTTATACAATTTCTATCTTTAATTAGTAATGGATCACCAACTCCACATATACCTCATATGAGGAGAGTTCCAAAGACGCTCACACAAGTCAAGAAGTGACCCTCTCTCAGGTCAAGAAGTGACCCTCTCTCACTATCTATATCGATATACAATTTCTATCTTTGATTAGTAATGGATCACCAACTCCACATATACCTCATATGCCTTTGGTTTTACAAACCATCTACCAGAATATAGACTAGTTTGCAATTTATTATAGAGTAGTTCTCCATAGCAATATCTCAAATATCGGAAAATCTTAGACCAGGCTACAACAATCAATGTCCTGAGGGGATGATGAACATAAAAGATATTGCAGGATTTGAAACCACACGTCTTGCACCCTAGGCTAGCGTGCTAACCATTACACCATCTAGGCACCCTACTGTCATCACGCTATGCCCGCATACCTGTCTGTGTGGCTGCATGTCTGAGGTCAGTGCAGACTAGTACATATGGTTTATTCTGAGTAACGAGGCTGTTCAGTGGATACGCAGACAGAGGACGTGATATTTACAGCCCGGGGATCGAGTCATAAAACACGCCAGGGTAACCGAGTGGTTGAAGTTTGAGTGGTTGAAGTTTGTGTGGTTGAAACTTGTGTGGTTGAAGTTTGTGTGGTTGAAGTTTGTGTGGTTGAAGTTTGTGTGGTTGAAGTTTGTGTGGTTGAAGTTTGAGTGGTTGTTTGAGTGGTTGAAGTTTGTGTGGTTGAAATTTGTGTGGTTGAAGTTTGTGTGGTTGAAGTTTGTGTGGTTGAAGTTTGTGTGGTTGAAGTTTGAGTGGTTGAAGTTTGAGTGGTTGTTTGAGTGGTTGAAGTTTGTGTGATTGAAGTTTGTGTGGTCGAAGTTTGTGTGGTTGAAGTTTGAGTGGTTGAAGTTTGTGTGGTTGAGGTCTGTGTGGTTGAAGTTTGAGTGGTTGAAGTTTGTATGGTTTAAGTGTGTGTGGTTGAGGTTTGTGTGATTGAATTTTGTATGGTTGAAGTTTGTGTGGTTGCAGTTTGTGTGGTTGAAGTTTGTGTGGATGAAGTTTGTGTGGTTGAAGTTTGAGTGGTTGAAGTTTGAGTGGTTGAAATTTGAGCGGTTGAAGTTTGTGTGGTTGAAGTTTGTGTGGTTGCAGTTTGTGTGATTGAAGTTTGTGTGGATGAAGTTTGAGTGGTTGAAGTTTGAGTGGTTGAAATTTGAGCGGTTGAAGTTTGTGTGGTTGAAGTGGTTTGAGTGGTTGAAGCTTGAATGGTTGAAGTTTGCAGTTGTCATGGTTGAAATATGTGTGTTTGAAGTTCATGTGGTTGAAGTTTGAATATATATATTAATTGATGAATTTGTAAATAAATAAATTATGAATATATATACATATATATGTATATATATATATATATATATATATATATATATATGAGCCTGTCTCAAAAGGTGATAACTAATGTTGTTGTTGTCCGCTGTCCACTGAGTATACACTGAAAACACAAGGACATTTGCTCCAAATAAATATGTATTCTATTGGGATTATGAAACACCATGTAAAAAACAAATCAGTTTATCCTGGGCAAATACATATGTTGATCGTTACAATGGACAATGTTTTGTCCCATTTTACTTACCACCTTTTGAGACAGTCTCGTATATATATATATATATACATATATACATATATATATATACATATATGCATATATATATATATATATATATATATATATATATAATGACCATGACCATGTATTTCCATGAAACAGGTGACGATTTAACATCAGTGCATTAGTTACAACTGACGTGCCACCTGAAACAATGCTGTCGTTGTTTTTGTTGTTGTTTGTGTTGTTTGTGTTGTTTGTGTTGTTTTTTGTTCTCTGACGTGATGAAGTGCCTTCTCCCTCCTCCTGACCCGCCCGTCATCAAGCACTGTCTCCCTCAGTACGCTCATACAATACAGCGCCATCATCCTTCGTCAAACTCCACAAATGGCTGGCGCTGCAACAACCACAAAGCCCGTTCATAACAGGTGTCGCACAATGAGTGTTGGTTTGAACCAGACAAAGATGGCCGACAAGTTGAGCGTCCGTCTACTGCTTTGGTAGATCTTAGGATTCGAGCCCTGGTCGAGTCAAACCGATGACGTAAAAATTGATACTTGTCACTTCCTAGCCTGGCGCTCGGCATTATTAGGATAGGTCCACATTCATGACAGGCTAGGGACAATGAGTGTTTGGCTGTGGGTGCACTAGTATGCGGTGTGGTGTCAGCGTCCACTGACAGTCGGACACATTCTGCTTGAATTCTGTAGATTTCATGGCCTTGCGTCATCACTGTTGTAATTAATATACGCAGCATGTGAGACCTCTTTGCCAATGTAAAGCGCTAACAAATCTTAGCGGTCCTCAAAACAACTCGGTTATTTCGCCTCCTGTAATTTTGGCTATTTTTTGCGAGTTACATTTCGCTGTCAGTTGACGAAAGTCTAAATTGCATCAGAGATGGTTTTTGTAATCATTTGACATGGATCTGACTATTTTGGAATTTTGTGTAAATTCCAATGAAAGTGTGTGAATGTGATAACCATGTCTGACAGAATATATATGACTAGCTTTTCACTGTGAATATGGCCCTTGATGCCAACATGGTGTTAAACCATCAGCAATCATTCAATCAATCTGGAGCTTATGTTCCGATATTAAAGTTGAATAGTTCGATGAAGTATAACCTGATAATATTTTCAAAACTAAAACTTATCCAGATTTGATTTTACATATAAAACTTAGATACTGGTGCAGTTATTAACGATCAATTGCTGCATATTAGGGTATATTATGTAATGTTAACACAACCTATTACTGCTTAATCCTATGTCAGAATTTGGAAATGCCTGCCAAAATTAATTTAGCATATGAAGATTGAAGATTTATACTGCCCATCATGGATAAGTCTGAATAGACTTGTTTTCACCATTAGACAGTTTTTTGATAGAAAGCCCGAGCCTACACTTTTACCAACCCAAGGGATTTTTAACCTCCCACACCACATAGACATGGTATGAGAGCAACCGGCCTTTGATGACGCTGTAAGTTATACACAGCGGTGGAAATCCAAATTGGCAGAGGTGGTGGGGCATGGGGAATCGAACCACCAACCTTCAGATTAGGCATCCGACCTAGACAAAAGTCAGACACTCTAACCACTCTACCACAGAGAACACCACATATATTAACTTCAAATATCTTCAAAAGTAATAATTTATAGCAAAGGTTATTTCAAACTAAGGGGAGATTAAAACAATCAGCATAATATATTTATTTCAAATAAAATTGATTATTTTAATATTTTCTAGATTTCTTGGAAACAACTTATCAATTGGGTAGAGTGATTGCATCTGGGATCCTACATGGTGTAATGGTTAGGATGATATGCCTGGAATGACAAGAAGAATGAGTCTGAAACTTTGTTTCATAAAGAAATGTGTTAATCACATGTGCATATTTACATTGAAATTTACACGAAAAGCTTAAATGGTCAGAGTGTCTCTGGTAGATTTATATGGATAAGTCTGAATAGACTTGTTTTCACCATCAGACAGTTTTTTGATAGAAAGCCCAAGCCTACACGTTTACCGACCCAAGGGATTTTTAACCTCCCACACCACATCGACATGGTATGAGAGCAACCCGCCTTCGATGACGCTATAAGTTATACACAGCAGTGAAAATCCAATTTTCAGATTAGGAGTCGGATCTAGAAAAAAGTCAATCACTCTCACCACTCCGCCACAGAGAACACCACCTTTGATAGCATAAATGATCTCAGAAACAATTTTGAAGTGGTTAAATTTGTGTCAAATGACTACAAAATTCAACACACACAAAATAGCTAAGCTTACCGATAGAGTCCATTCTAAAATTTGTTCATGATTTACATTGGCAAAGAGGGCTCGAGTGTTATTTACATTGAAACATTGTTGGCGAAAAGCCATGAAATCTACACATTCGAGTAAAATGTGTCAGTGGATAAATCTACACAGATTTATCTCGGGTGCCAATGACACAGTGGAACTCCCCAGTTCGGATTCGTGCCGGTGGCGGCGCCACCTGTCACGTGAGGGGAGGGGCCAGACACAGATTAGGGCACCTAATAAGTGTAAAAAAAGAACATTTTTTTGTGTGTGATAAATATGTTTATTCTGCTGAATAAGTCTTTTGTCAGTGCCGAAGCATTGGTCTTCCAGCCATTTTTCAATTCAGAGTTATTTACACAATTATATAATAATTCCCTTCCATGCTTTTATACTCGCATAATGGCTTATGCATCACACACACACACTCATATATATATATATATATATATATATATATATATATGTATATATATATATATATATGTCAATCTTCGGTACGACTGACACAACGCACATGAAGCTTAAGTTGTAGTTTGGCTGGACGCTGGTTGGGGGAGCCACCGGCAACATTAGACATAATCGATAATATATATTATAAGAACTTTTTTTTTTTTTTTAATTGTTGTTATTGATACGGTATTTATACGGTAAGTATGCAGGTATTGCAGGCATAGCAATACCTCAGGGAGTTTGATGCCCCTGCCCTGCAGAGTTGTAAACCACTGCCTTGTGGTACAGGTTCTTGACAGAACTGAAGGCTAAGGGAGCAAAACCTGAACAGAAAACCATGTCACTGTGGCAGCATTAAGGGCGGTTGATCTATGGAACTCCCAACATCTCCCGACCAGCCACTGCAGGGACAAATAGTTTTGCGCCTGTCTTGACAAATAGTTTTGCGCCTGTCTTGACATGTTCTTGCCGGTGTAAAACCTCTATTTGCTCCCCGAGAGAGTGCCGCTGGTAACTTGCAAAAGCCAGCAGCACTTCAACACTTTTGCAGGCAGCTTTCATGAAATGTGGGCGTCCTCGTCTCCGGTTCAAGGTTACCATCAAGAGAAACCTGAATCTGAGAGACATTAAGACCGATGATTCATGGACGCAACTCTCACAGCAGAGAGCTAAATGGAGAGCGGCAGTCAAGTAATGAAAGCAGTCTTTATCGCATTGTGACTGACAGCATGATGATGATGATAACAAGTAAGCTCCTTTGAGGCTGCTTGTTTTCGTCGCTGGACAGCTAGTTTTATTTGTTTATGTTAGTTTCTATGCTAATTCTGCCTGTCTCTTATCGTTTGTTCTTTTAGAAATTGCCTTTATTTACATTCGAATAGGTTCTTATACAGCAGCGTCCCAGCCTGGCGCTCGGCATTAATAGGATAGCGCAAGGACTGGTTAGCTCACTGTCAGGATAATGTGACTGAGTGGGATATCGGGTCATGGTGCTGGCGGTCTGGTTTCCCAGTGGGGCAGCCCTATAAAACCGCCATGAGTGCGTACTGTCACAAGTCGGTACCCGTCCTGATATGACCTTAGATGCTGCCAGGACGTAAAACAACAACAAACAACAACTATCCAGCAGTGTCAGCCCTCGACTGTGTTGCAGATGAACCCCCTAGCATCTTACTTCGGCTGTTCGACACCAGGGTCCGTTGTGGCGCTGCCTGCACTGACCGACGCGCGCAACTCGTCACGTGTGCTGCTGCTGTGGTGGTTCGCCGTTGACTCTACTCAGGGGCCGTATGCAGGAGTCAGTGTTAGCGAGGCAAAAACGGTGTTTGGCGGGAATTCCGGTTTAGCGGCGAAAATTGGTATGCACGAGTCAGTCTTAGGCCTAACACCAAAGGCGTAACCGGTGTTACCTTACCCCTAACAAATATTAGGTTTAGCGAGTTTATTAGGCCCAAATCTATTCAATGCTGTCATATTTAACAGAATTACATACGCAATAAGTGAAATTTGATCAATTTAACCCTAAATTCGAAGCGTTATTAAGGCTACCGCCGCATTGACGGCAATATTATTAGTTATATTTTCGAATCGACGAACGTAAAGTAAACAAATCGCCGCCGCCGCATCGACGTCGCTTTCCATACTGGCGGCGGCGGCGGTTTGTTTACCCTACGCTCGTCGATGGGTACAGACGCAGAGGGATTTCCCAAATCTATAAATATATTCCCTTTTAGCTATAATGTTAGTGTTACATGCTCCTGCATACGACTTGACACAGTTCCCGATGTCGGCGATAGCTAAACAGTAATAGGCTGTAACACCAAAAGCCGCTATCACCGACTCCTGCATACGGGCCCTGAGCTCGGTATTTTTTAAAAGTATTTAGTCAATTAGTTCTCTTTTCCATCAGCAGGCGGCGGGCGCCTACTTCGTGGGTGCAGACGCACTGTGTATCAGGAGGGGGAGCGGGGGGTAGTGTGTGTGTGTGGGGGGGGGGGGGGTGTACGCCTCAGGTCGTCTTATAAGCCGCAGGTCAGAGCGGCTAGCCCACAACCCATGTTTCACCAGGTGGTGGAATGTGGCGCCACCTGGAGACGTCTTATGTATTACACTCACGTAGCGCCATCTGGAGACGTCTTCTGTACTACAATCACGTCTCTGGGGACACATGTATGTGTATTGATTGATCAGTGCTGATGGTTGGGTGTAAACACAGGAATGCCTAGGACGTACCGGAAATGGTTGGGGAATCCTTAAGATTACTATTGTTGCCAACGAATCATTGAGTGAAGCATATTGGTTGGTTGGTTGGTTGGTTATTGGAGTCCTACGTCCTGGTAACATCTAAGGTCATATCAGAACGGGTACCAATTTGCACAGAACGCCAAACCCCATACTCCATAATTATCACTCTGAAATTATATATAATGCAAATTCGCTTCTATTATTAATATTTTACTCATTCTTTTTCAATCCTGAAAATAATTATATATATATATATATATATATATATAATATATATATATATGGATAGTGATAAGCCCCTTATCGCCTGTAATAAGCTCTGTAGTGCTCCTCCTCCCCCCCCCCCCCCCCCCCCCCCCCCCCGGGGTGGGGGTAGGGGGCGGGGGGTGCCCTCCATGCACCGCTCCACCCCCTGCGCGGGGCTTGACACGCCACTCACTGGGAAAACTAATTGTCTTCTCTGTCTATACCATGTTTGTCTTCTTGCATGAGGTAGAACGTAAGAATTATTATATATATATATATATATATATATATATAATAATTCTGACGTTATATATATATATGCCACCGTGAATCAACTATCTATATTTTATTAGGAGCTCGAGTTCATTCATCGATAGCCGAATATTGTTGAGCGCCCACCTCTAGATTTGGTAGGTTCGTTGGTTGATTTTTGGTGTTTTAGATCCTGGCAACATCTAAGGTCATATCAGGACGGGGATTGTTGGTAGGTCATAATATTCAAAGCCCTAGGTTCGAAGCCTGTTTGAGTTAAACCAATAACCTACAAACAAATTGATACTTGTCGCTATGTAACCAGGCGTTCGGCATTAATAGGATAGGGCCAGGAGCGGTGGAATGAGGAAGACCGATTGTCTGTGATTGAAAATTGATTATCTTAAACAACTAACGTACAAAAAAACACCCAAATAAACATACAGGGAAGTGATCTTGCTGCAATGTTAGTTTGTAGCCTTCAGTCTCCTCCGGAGTTGCGTGTTGGTAGATCGTGGGGTCGTGGGTTCGAACCCTGGTCGATTCAAACCAATGACTTCAAAATTGATACCTGTCGCTTCCTAGCCTGGCGCTCGGCATTATTAGGATAGGGCAAGGACTGGTTGGCTCAGTGTCAGGATAATGTAACTGAGTGGGATATCAGGTCGTGGTGCTGGCTGTTGGCCTGGTCTTCCAGTGGGACAGCACTATCAAGTGGCCATCAGTGCGCACTGTCACAAGTCGGTACCCATCCTGATATGACATTTTATGTTGCTAGGACATAGAACAAGAACGTTCTCTGTGGCGGAGTGGTTAGAGTGTCTGACTTTTTTCTAGGTCAGACTCCTAATCTGAGGGTCGGCGGTTCAATTCCCCGTGCCCCCAGCTCTGCCAATTTGGATTTCCACCGCTGTGTATAACTTACAGCATCATCACAGGCCAGTTGCTCTCATGCCGTGTCTATGTGGTGTGGGAGGTTAAAAATCCCTTGGGTCGGTAAACGTGTAGGCTCGGGCTTTCTATCGACCAGCAGTGGAATGAGGAAGACCAGTCGTCTATGACTGAAATTTCCCTTGCTTAAAGAACCAATGGACCAAAAAAAACACACAAAAAAACCCCCAAAAAAACAAACAAACTTCCTGAGTTGTATACCCTGATGGTGGGTGTCGCCACCTGGTGTATGACGGCGGCACTTCACCAGTCTCCTCGTGCGTTGTAAACCCTGGTGGTGTGTCTCGCCACCTGGTGAGGGACCGCGGTACTTCACAAGGACTGTCTACAGTATACACCACATGTATGGTTGGTTGTTGGGATTTTTACGACCTGACAACATCTAAGGTCATCAGGTTTGTTTTATTTAATGGCGCCTCTAGAGCACATTGACTTTTATCATCGACTATTGGAAGTCAAATATATGGTCATTTTGAAATATTTCTTTGGAAGAAAACCGCTGCCACCACATAGGCCATTCTTTCTCATGAGCAGCAAGGGGTCTTTTATATGTACTTTCCCACAGACAGGACAGCATATACCACAGCCTTCGAAGAACCAGTTGTGGACCACTGGTAAGGTCATATCAGGACGTGCACCGACTTGTGACAGGGCACAATCATGGCGACTTTATAGTGCTGTCCCACTGGGAGACCAGGCTGCCAGCATCATAACCTGCTATCCCACTCAGTCACATTATCCTGACATGGAGCCAACCAGTCCTTGCCCTATCCTAATAATGCCGAGCGCCTGGCTAATAAGCGACAAGTACACATTTTGTAAGGCATTGGTTTGACTCGACCGATAATCTCCCAAAACAGGAGATGGATGCTCAACTGATTTGGTTATTCCGTCTGGTCTACACCACCGTGGTGGAGGAGACGCCAGTTGCTGCGCAGTCACGTGACCGCTCAGTGACCGAGCACGTGATGAGGCATGCTTAGCATTGTGCGCCCAGACAAGTCTAGACTTGGATCCAGGACTGTCTGCACTTAAAGCGAGACGCGACCAGACAGATGGTAGCTGCATCCGCTCATCAAGAAGCCTCGCCTCGAGGCAAAGTTTCCAGGTTCTGTTCTTGATTAGTTTTTGTTGCTCTGGAGTTCAGTGAGTGTGTGGGCGCATGAGTGTGTGTGGGTGCATGAGTGTGTGTGGGTGTATGAGTATGTGTGGGCGTATGAATGTTGGGTGTATGAGTGTGTGTGTATAAGTGTGTGTGGGTGCATGAGTGTGTGTGGGTGTAAGTATGTGTGGGTGTGTGAGTGGGTGTGGGTGTGTGAGTGGGTGTGGGTGTGTGAGTATGTGTGTGTATGAGTGTGTGTGGGTGTATGTGTGTGTGTGTATGAGTGTGTGTATGAGTATGTGTGGGTGTATGTGTGTGTATGAGTGTGTGTGTATGAGTGCGTGTGTGAGAGTGTGTATATAAGTGTGTGTGGGTGTGAGTATGTGTGTATGAGTGTGTGTGTATGAGTGTGTGTGTATGAGTGTGTGTGTATGAGTGTGTGTATGAGTGTGTGTGGGTGTATGTGTGTGTATGAGTGTGTGTATGAGTGTGTGTGAGTGTGTGTATATAAGTGTGTGTGGGTGTGAGTATGTGTGTATGAGTGTGTGTGGGTGTATGTGTGTATGAGTGTGTGTGTATGAGTGTGTGTGGGTGTATGTGTGTATGAGTGTGTGTGTATGAGTGTGTGTGTGAGTGTGTGTATATAAGTGTGTGTGGGTGTGAGTATGTGGGTGTATGAGTGTGTGTGGGTGTATGGGTGTGTGTGAGTGTGTGTATGAGTATGTACAGGTGTATGAGTGTCTGGGTGTGTGTATGAATGTGTGCGCATGTATGAGTGTGTGTGAGTGTATGAGTGTGTACAGGTGTATGAGTGAGTGTGTGGGTGGGTGAGAGTGTGTATGAGTGTGTGGGTGTAGGAGTGTGTGGGTGTATGAGTGTGTGTTAGTGAGTGTGTGTGGGTGTATGAGTGCGTGTGAGTGTATGAGTGTGTACAGGCATATGAGTGTGTGTGGGTGTATACGTGTGTGGGAGTGGGAGTGAGTGTGTGTGTCTGAGTGTGTGGGTGTATGAGTGTGTGGGTGTATGAGTGTATGTATGAGTGTGTGTGGGTGAATGAGTGTGTGGGTGCATGAGTGTGTGTGTGTGTGGGTGTGTGTGGGTGTATGCGTATGTGTATGAGTGTGTACATGTGTGTGAGTGTGTGTGAGTATGTGTGGGTGTATGAGTGTGTGGGTGTTTGAGTGTGTGGGTGTATGAGTAAGTGTGTGTATGCATGTGTGTGAGTGTTTGTGGGTGTGAGTGAGGGTGTATGAGAGTGTGTGGGTGATTGAGTGTGTGTGGGTGTGAGTGTGTGGGTGTATGAGTGTGCGTGTATGAGTGAGTGTGCATAAGTGTGTGTGGGTAACTGAGTGTATGCGTGTGTGAGTGTGTGTGAGTGTGTGTGTATGAGTGTGTGTGGGTGATTATGTGTGTGTGGGTGTGAGTGTGTGTCTGTATGAGTGTGGGTGTATGAGTGAGTGTGTATAAGTGTGTGTGGGTAACTGAGTGTGTGTGGGTGTTAATGTGTGTGGGTGTGAGTGTGTGTGGGTGTATGAGTGTGTGGGTGCATGAGTGTGTGTGGGTGTGAGTGTGTGTGGGTGTATGAGAGTGTGTGTGTATGAGTGTGTAGGTGTATGAGTGGGTGTGGTTGTATGAGGATGTGTGTTTGTGGATGGATTTGTGTATCTGTGTGTCTATGGATATGCATGTATGTCTATATATCTATGTGTGGGTGCCTGTCTTGACATGTGGGTGCCTGTCTTGACATGTTCTTGCCGGTGTGAAACCTCTATTTGCTCCCCGAGAGAGTGCCTCTGGTAACTTGCAAAAGCCAGCAGCACTTCAACACTTTTGCAGGCAGCTTTCATGAAATATGAAAGACATTTAGACTGACTCATGGATGCAACTCTCACGGCAGAGAGCTAAATGGAGAGCGGCAGTCAAGTAATGAAAGCAGTCTTTGTCGCATCGCGACCGACAGCATGATGATGATGATGATGGGTGTATATGTGTGTGGGTTTGATTGTATGCGTGTGTGTAGGTGTATGTGTATGTGTGGGTGTATGAGTGTGTGTGGGTGTATGAGTGTGTGTGGGTGTATGAGTGTGGGTGGGTGTGTGAGTGTGTGTGGGTGTATGAGTGTGTGTGGGTGCATGAGTGTGGGTGGGTGTGTGAGTGTGTGTGTGAGTGTGTGGGTGTGTGTGGGTGCATGAGTGTGTGTGGGTGTATGAATATGTGTGGGTGTATGAGTGTATGTGAGTTTGTGTGGGTGTGTGAGTGTGTGTGTCTTTGTGGATGTATGTGTGTATGCGTGTGGATATGTGTGTGTGGATGCATGTGTATGTGTCTGCATATATGTGTATGTATGTGTGGGTGCATTTGTGTGTGGGTATGTTTGAATGAGTGTGTCTGGGTATCTATGTATGTGTATGTGTGTGGATGCATGTGTATGTGTATGGGTATATATGTATGTATGTGTGGGTGTATCGGTGTGTGGGTCTGGTTGTATGAGTGTGTCTGGGTATGTATGTATGTGTATGTGTGTGAATGTACCTGTTGTTAGTGTTAGGTCAACGTCACACTTCATGAGGCGTGACGGTGATGGCTGCACTTCACTGAGGACCAGGTGGTTACCGGACCGTGACGCCTGTGTGTCCGGTGAGTGTCTCCCTACTGGAGCAGCAGTCAGTACACGCCGCTACGTGAAGTCGGGAGTCAGTGCTGGCCGATATGTGATTGTCAAAGCGCCTTATCCTTCAACCAGCGTGCTTAGTTCTACAGACTCTGGTAAGTGATTGTCCAATCACCTTCAACCACCGTACTTAGTTCTCCAGACTCCGGTAAGTGATTGTCAAATCACCTTCAACCAGTGTACTTAGTTCTACAGACTGCGGTAAGTGATTGGCCAATCACCTTCAACCAGCGTACTTAGTTCTACAGACTCCAGTAAGGGATTGTCCAATCACCTTCAACCAGCATACTTAATTCTACAGACTCTGGTAAGGGATTATCCAATCACCTTGAACCAGCATACTTAGTTCTACAGATTCTGGTAAGTGATTGTCCAATCACCTTCTCCTTCAACCAGCGTACTTAGTCCTACAGACTCCGGTAAGTCTTTGTCCAATCACCTTCTCCTTCAACCAGCATACTTAATTCTACAGACTCAGTTAAGTGATTGTCCAATCAACATCTCCTTTAACCAGTATACTTAGTTCTACAGATGTAGGTAAGTGATTGGGCAATCTCCTCCTTCAACCAGCATACCGTGCGGATAACCAATCGTCAGTTAGCCGCACGGTTACCGTGCATACAGCCTTGGCCGTCTACCTTGATCAGTCTGCACTCACCAGGTTGGAGAGCTTACCTCGTTTTAGCTACGGTGGTCATTTGACCACCGAGTGAATTACCAAAGGTCGAATTGTGTATAAGATTAGTGTGGAGTTTGACAGTTTGGGCTGTGACACACTGAGTTTTGGGATGTTTTCATATTGGAATACATCACTAGAAAGCAACAAATTATTTCTAATTTCCTGAATATTCTGAGGACATTTAGTTAGTCGACCAGAATGAGTAAATTAACAGTGAATATTAGGAAATAATTCTTCAGTTACAAGAAATGGCTACAGGCCAGAACTGCCCATGATAGTACTGTGTTGGTATAGCCATTAATCCCAAACAATAGGACACCTCCAGTCAACCCTGGGGGTATATGCTGGTCTGTGGCCCACTCACATACGTCCACTTGCCACTGGGGGAGGTCCTGTGGGAACTGTTGTTCATCAATTAGACATTTTTTTGTGTACAAATATATATTTAATTAATATATCATTCACTTTGATTAAATACATCTTATGCATAAGCACCATGCATATCACTTTTATTTGCTGATACAGAAACATCAACAAAAACATGAGCTAACATATTATTGCATTTTTTTGTTGTTGGTACATTAGTTGTTTAAGCAGGGGAAATTTTAGTCGCAGACGACTAGTCTTCCTCGTTCCACTGCTCCTTGTCCTATCCTAGTCATGCCAAGCGTCTGTCTAGGAAGTGACAAGTATACATTTTTAAGTCATTGGTTTGACTCGACCAGGATTCGAACCCACGATCCCATGATCTACCAACACGGGAGACGGACGCTCTAACTCATTCGGCCATCCCGTCTGGTTAAATTTGATTTATTTTACCTTTGGTTATTACTTTTATTTCTATTTAAATATTTGGGTGGTGGTAGAGGGAGGCTCGCAGGTCTGAGGGGCCGGTGTCACAGTTTCAGCTCCCGGTCAGTTTCATGCACATGCGTCAAAATCTAACATCATCGTCACTAACCTTATAAATCTAATACAATGTTTTTGGTAAAGATGTTTTCTACATGTGTACCAAGCGATTTGTTTCTAGGTGGTGTGGTTTTAGAGATATATCACTTTTCCTGTATTTTCTGTATGAAGATTGCTAGCGACCATTGACAATGCCTTGAGTTTGACGGTATGCGCAGTGCAAAACCTTAGTTTTATTCAAAATTAATACAAATCAAGAACCCTAACCTTATAAATTTAATACAGTCTTTTTGGTAAAGATGTTTTCTATATGTGTACCAAGCGATTTGTAAATAGGTGGTGTGGTTTTAGAGATATTTCACTTCCGCTGTATTTTCTGTATGAAGATTGCTCACGACCATTGACAATGCCTTGAGTTTGAGTCTATACGGGCCGTGGAAACTGGCAGGCGGCTGAAACTGCGACACCCGCATTGTCACCCCTGGGTGCATACCGGATTCACAGCCCGTCACGCCTCGCTGCACGCCAAGTCTACCGTGACCATGAAACCTATACCCACGAAGGGTTGGTTCGGTGTTGGAGTTTTACGTCCTGGCAACACGTAAGATCATATCAGGACAGGTACCGACTTGTGACAGTGCGTTCTCATGGCGTCTTTAAAGTGCTGCCCAACTGGGATACCAGGCCGCTAGCACCATGACCTGATATCAGACTCAGTCACATTATCCTGACACTGAGCTCTATTAAATTGACTTAGCGCGCTCTTCTAGCTAATAACAAATGAAGAGTTCAGGCGCAAAACCCCATAAATGGCAATCCAAAATTTTGATTAAAATACAAGATTTTTCAAAGAAGCTAATTAATATAATTCTTACAAATTCCAGTTCTCTAGGAATCTAATTATTATGGAGCAATGAGCCATAAAATAGGGATGTAAAAAAAGGAATTTCTTTAAAGTTTGACTTCAATGTTTAGCTCAATTTTTGGATTTTGCATTTACGTGGTTTTGCACCTGAACTTTTCGAATGCTTAAAGTTGCATAGTCCGATGATTTTGAATTTCTGTATTTTTTTCTGAGATAAATATATTAGATCGATCACTTGTATCTACTTTACATTAGTTCAAAGTTATTTTTATTTTAAATGGTAAACTTTCGAGATATTTTGAGTGCAATCATGGAATATTAGTTTTGGCACGCTTGCCAAAACTCTGACACCATAGTCTTCTGCAGTAACAGGTTCTGTTAAATTGACTCAATATTGCCTTCTACGCAGAAACAAATGCTTAATAAGTGCATCAGTATCTAAGTTAGATATGTAAACTCAAATCTAGATAATTGGTTTTGTTTTGAAAATTTGATATTTCATTGGACTATGCAGATTTAATAAATGCACCAGTATCTAAGTTTGATATCTAGAATCAAATCTAGATAAGTGTTTTGGTTTTGAAAAAATTGAAACTTTCATCAGACTCTGCAGCTTGAATGGTGCTTCGGATTGATTTATGACTGCCACTTTCAGGTGTTCCGCGATGGTCAATCGGGTGCTGCTGGGTGTGTTCGTTTGCTGCTCCCTGCTACTCATCAACGTGTACGTCACGCACTGGAGCGTCTCCACCGACCCCTCCCGGCGGCCCGAAGCGTCGTGCGCCACGCGGAGCGGGACCAGTGTAGGGTCCAACTCGCCAGTCTCGCTGGTGTCAGCTTGCGGAGACCAGCGGCCACCGACGCAGACTCCATCTAGCGGCAAGGCCACCAATATCTACTTTCTGAAGATACACAAGAGTGGTTCGACGACTTTCTGCAACATCCTGTGGCGGTTCGCCTGGCGGCACAACCTGACAGTCGCCACGTACGGGAAGTCGCCATACCTGTGGGACACACCGGACAGTATCCTGCGGTTTGTCATGCCGAAGTTCACTGAGGGGAAGAGTGACCGATTCAACTTCTTCACCGAGCATTCTGTGTACACGCCCGCCTCCATCAGGAAGGTGCTGCAAGAGCCGCTCGTGTATGTGGCCTTCATCCGCAGCCCGGTCGCCTGGCTCGAGTCGAAGACCATATCAACGCACATCCACAACATCCTCAACCTGCAGAAGAACAGAGTCGCTGAGTCGTTCGTCGATCATCTCGACAACCCCAAGTCCCGGAAGAGGTTCTTGGAGAAGAAGCTTGTGACTTCGCTGCTGAACCACAACACACACATGTTCGGGCTGAACGCGTCGCGCTACAAGGAGGAAGACTTCCTGGATGAGGTCGACAAGGTCTTCGAGGTTGGCATCACCGAGTACTATGATGAGTCGCTGGTGATGCTACGGAGGAAGCTCAAGTGGCATCTGGAGGACATGCTGTACTTGCGCCTGCGTCTGCACGTGTACCAGCGACATCCAGTCACGTGGCATGACACCCTCTATCGGCGCCTGTGCAGGTGGTCGGCTGCAGACTGTCTGTTGTACCAACACTTCAACAGGACCTTCTGGATGAGGCTGCAAAAAGAAGGTCACAGTCTCTCCAGGGAGGTGTCCTACTTCAAAAGGGCACTCAGCAGGGTGGCGGTCTTCTGCGCACCACTCTTTGAGCAGCTGCAGCTTGGAAACATGACCGCCCTGCGGTCAACACCACCCTTGCACTTCAACCGCACAGAGTGGAATGAGCCATTTGAATTCTCTGCTGTCAAGTGCGCCATGTCCAAGCTGTCTCCATATGCATACAGAGCTTTGTTCTATGAGAGACAGAACGCGCACAGTTGGTGTCACCTACTTCCCAGCAACCCGATATGCAAAAAAGCAAACCTGAAGCGCATTACCCCGACAATACTTGGGGATCAGAAAGCCTATCTGTGGGAGTGATATGGAGTGATATGGAGTGATATGGAGTGATATGGTTGATAGGGATCGATAGGGATTGATCAGGATTGATCAGGATTGATACAGATTGATAGGGATATATAGGGATATATACTAGTGAAGTGGGCGTGCCTACTCGCCTAAGCCATTTGCGCGCGCGCAAATTGCGCGCGCGCAAATTGCGCGCACGCAAATTGCTAACACTTGTGCACGCGAGGGTTCTCGGTGGTAAAGCGTTGCTTAGCGACTAGCTAAGCAACGATCGGGGGTCGGGCGTTCGGGGCCAGACCCGGCGGACGTGATTCTACACGCTCCGTCGTTTTCCACCGATATTTAGGCTTTTTAGGGTCAACATTCTAGTATAGGGATACACAGGGATATATAGGGCTATATATGGATTGATATGGATTGCTAGTGATTGCTAGTGATTGCTAGTGATTGCTAGTGATTGCTAGGGATTGTGATTGATTGTGATTGATTTTGATTGATTGTGATCGATTGGTATTGATTGGTATCGATTGTGATTGATTTGATTTATTACGATTTATTTGCATTGATTTGCATTGATATGGGTTTGATTGATTGTGATTGATTTGATTGGTCGTGATTGATTGTGATTGATTGTGATTAATTTGCATTGTGATTCACAGAGGGTAAACTCTCATGTCTCCTGCTAGACGCGCTGGCCGAGTTGGTAAGAGTGCTGGTATTCCGTGCGGGTGGTTGATTGATTGATTGATTGCTGATGGTTTAATTCTGTGTCAGCAGCAAGGGCCATGTTCACGGCAAAAAGCTTGTGGTGTCTCTGCTGTCAGTCTTGTCAATCACATTCACACCATTACATTGAAATTTACCCGGAATTCCTAAAATGGTCAGATCCACATCAAATAGTAACAGAAACCATCTCTGATGCAGTTTCGCAGTGGTTAGATTTGTGTCAACTGACATGGGGCTTCGAATTCGAGCCGAGTCGAACCGATGACTTTTTTCTTTTTTTTTTGGTCCATTAGTTGTTTAAGCAGGGGAAATTTCAGTCATAGACGACTGGTCTTCCTCATTCCACTGCTGGTCGATAGAAAGCCCGAGCCTGCACTTTTACCGACCCAAGGGATTTTTAACCTCCCACACCACATAGACATGGTATGAGAGCAACCGGCCTTTGATGACTCTGTAAGTTATACACAGCGGTGGAAATCCAAATTGGCAGAGCTGGGGGCACGAGAAATCGAACCGCCGACCCTCAGATTAGGAGTCTGACCTAGAAAAAAGTCAGACACTCTAACCACTCCGCCACAGAGAATGCCACTTACAAAATTGATACTTGTCACTACATAGCCTGGTAATCAACACTACTAGAATAGGACAAGGGCTGGTTGGCTCAGTATTAGGATAATGTGACTGAGTGGAATACCGGGTCATGGTGCTGGCAGGCTGGTCTCCCAGTGGGATAGCATTAGCAAGTCACCATGAGTGTGTGCTGTCAAAAGTTGGTACCCATCCTAATATGACCTTGGATGTTGGATATTGGATGTTGATCCCATATGGGTCCCGAATTATGACATGCTAATAGACTACATCACGGTTCCGGCGGCGCGGTGCATTGTGGGATGCGTCAGAGCAAAATTTCCCCCCCAGAAGCATATGGCACATGCTAATACACTGGGTGCAGCTATGAAATGTGCTAGTTTCAGCTCATCTCAGCTCTTGTTTGAAACATAGAATACCAACTAACAAAATATATATAATAAATTAAGATATTAATCTTTTATCCAGCATTGCATTTACAGCAATATAATCAGCACATATTATGAAATGTGCATTTAAATTTAGACAAATCTAGGCACTCAGACTAGTGTTAGAGCCATAGCCAGAGTCAGTTTGACTTATTTTATTCATGTTTTTATTTATATCCACACCACCTAGGCACAAACCGCTTGGAACACATATAGAAAACATGTTTAACAAAAAGTTTATATTAAAATAATAAGGTTAGGGTTTTGGATTTCTATTAATTTTGAATAAAACTGATGTTTTTGACTGCGCATATTGGCAAACTCAATGGCCATACTCCTTTGCTTTGCTCCCAACGCCGTTTACAGCGCATGCGCAGTCGGAACCGTGATGTAGTCTATAGACAGGCAACTATGGAGCCTATGTTCAGGTCTTCGATCTCCCCCCATCCATCAAGCGTTAAAGAGATATGATTGAGAAGTATGTTACAATGTGCCAAACTAAAAAGCATAGGTGAGGTGTAATTCAATTGCTTTCACAGCAGGTCGGTTGAGAGTCAGAAGGTACAAATGCCCGCAAGTGCTGATTCATTGGTGGTTGCTTTACGCCATTTCGGCATCATAGGCCATATTCATGGTGAGAAATGGTTGTTTTTTGTTCAAACCATCGCATGTAAAAGCAAACAATCAATTATGTGCCAATAGACACTCATTAAATTAGAAAGCTCACAATTATATATTTATATATTTGTGGCAGAGGGAAACAAATTCCCATATAAAAAGAAGAAAAGTTGATTAATAATTGTTAGAATTTATTTAGTAAACTATATGAGGTGGTACAGTCCAGCTGCCCTCAAAAAGACTGAAATTTTTTCTTGTTTTACTTTAATAAAAAGGTCATGCATACTGTCTGCAGTGTAAAATTGTTTGTGCAGGGCCAAAAAATCAACACAACTTAGTCAAATGTGTTTGAGTGTCAGCAGGGACTGACACCCAATACATTCAGGGGTAGGCTCCCCCTTGAGCAGAAAAGCATGTGTAAGCCACGAGTGGCCAATACGGCAGTGGCTAAGGACCACTTGGTCCCGCTGACCTCCTGCATGAGTATGTGGTGGTTTTCCCACAGATGGTTCAGTTTCTTTAAGTTAATTAATGTTTTCATCCCACTCATGTTGCCATTTGGATTTTATGTGGGTGCCTATTAGTGGTTTCAGATCAGAGTCAGGGATCAGACACGGTTCAAGATCACAGTCAAAGACCCTATAATACTAAGACAGCTCACTCAGCCTGTACTGCGTAATCAAAATCATCAAACCCACCACTTGGTGCGCTGGCTGTTCTCTTGGTTAAACAGGTGCTATATTATATGTATAAATGTATATATGAATGTGAAAGATGTGTGATGATGGCGATGCTGATGATGATGCTGATGATGATGTGTATTTGGTCATAGCAATTTCATATTGATGTGTATTCGTTCTTACCTGTCTCATGTATAATATAATTGTATGTGTTTACATGTGAAACACCAACCAGCAGCTGGGCTGATCAAACCCACCACAAGGTGGCACTGCAAAATTTACATTACCGTGGGTGAGCTGTCTTAGTATTATAGGGTCTTTGTCACAGTTCAGGGCCTTCTTCGCAGCCTGATCAGCTCGTTCATTTCCTTGTATGCCAGCATGGCCAGGCACCCAGCACAGATGGATGTCATACCGATCTGTTGCCAGTTGGTTCATTTCATAAATGACCCTTGCTAGAATAGGGGATCCGTTTTCAGTCCAGCAACAGCCAGGAGGCAGAAGAACGAATCACTGTATATAACATAGTTAGTGTGGTTGGATACCTTGATACACTCCAACGGGAGAAGGAGTGCTCGGGCTTCCACAGTGAAAGCTCTGATCAGGCAAGTGTATGCCAATTTCCACAGTCAAGCTCTGATCGGGCAAGCGTATGCCAATATTTTTCCGTCGGCAGACTGCCACAGCAGCTACCCGGCTTTGGTCTTTCGAACCATCAGTGTATATGAAGAGTTGGTCTGCAAACTGGCCTTGAATCTCTGCATGCAGTCCTTGGTATTCGAGTGGATGTGTCCCAGACTTCCTCAGTTCCGTGAGTTGGAGCATAACCAACGGCTTCCCCGCCAGTGCTCATGAAACACCATTTTCATTGCAAAAGCCTTTTAGTTAAGATTAAAAAAAGAAATTTAAATTAAAAAAAGAAATTGAAGAAAAAAGAATAGATTTTATACCATCGGTGCCCAACGTCGGCCAATGTCGGGACATGGGTGGTGGCCCGACGTGGGGCAGTGACAACCAGCAGTGGGCCACACGAGATATGGTTGAGAAGGATGTTACAATGTGCCAAACTAATAAGCGTAGGTGAGGTGTAATTCGGTTGCTTTCGAAGCAGGTCAGTGGAGAGTCAGAAGTTATAAATGCCCGCCAGTACTCATTGGTCGTAATGCGAAGCATTACGTTTGATGCGAGGAGAGGAAGAGACCCTCCCCCGCCCCGGGCTGTCGCGCTGCCTCTCACCTCACCCGACGCTGCCGCGCGCCGCTCCCTCCCCCGCCCCCCGTGTCGCGCAGCATTCACGCCTCACCCGACGCCCGCTCCTCACCACCTCTCGCCCTCCCCCGGGCCGGCAGCATTCACACCTCACCTGCTGTCGCCCGTCCCCCTTCCCTTATAAAGCCGCCCGCCGGCCTCCCTCAGGCACTCGCCCTCCTGCCGCCTTCCAGCTCTCTTCCCTTTTTCCTGTTTGGCATTCTTCACCTCGGACCGCTGCATCCCCTCGGACCGCTCCAGGATGCCCAGACACGGCAAGGGCACGGGCCGCCAGAGCTCCCGGGCGACCGCCCTGGCCACGCCGGGACCCTCCTCGGGCGCGCCGGGAGGCGCGTCGCCCTCCTCGGCCCCGCCCTCTCCATCAGCACCCTCGGACCCCGCCTCGGGCACCGAGACAAGTCCGATTCTCAAGGCTCTCCTGGACCTTGGGGCCCTCCAGCGCGCCACCACCGCCCGCCTCTACGCCCGCCTGGACGCCCTCGAATTGGGGAGAGCCCGAGGGCAACCCCCCTGCACCACGCCGACCACCTACACCACGCCGACCGCCCCAGCACCTCGGGCGTGCGCCGCAGGCGGGGCCTGTCCCCCGCCGCCGCCTCAAGCGACTCTGCCGGGGGCGGCCCACCCCCAGCAAGAACACGGCAGCCGTCTCACCGCCGCGCCCGAGGGGACGCCACCGCCCACCCCGAGGCAGCGGACGGCGTACACCACACTGCCCATCCCAGCACCTCGGGCACACGTCCCCGGGGGGGCGCGCCCTCCCCCGCCGCCTCAAGCACCGCGGAAGGGAGCCCGGACCACCGCTGTTGCCACGCCGGCCCCCTCCTCGGGCACGCCGCGACGCGCCTCGCCGAGCTTTGCCCCGGGTCCCCCCCGGCGCCTCGGGACCAGCCCTCGGGCGCCGAGGCCCCCATCCTACAGATCACGGCCCCTCGGCGTTGGACGGCGCACAGCACACCACCCATCCCATCACCTCGGGCACGCCTCGCCGGGGGAGCGCACCCCCCGCCGCCGCGTCAAGCACCGCCCCGGGGAGCACAGACCCCGGCCGCCTCGGCGGATTTTTGATCCGCCGCCCCCCCCCCCCGCCCGGCCCGGGGGGCCATCTCCGGAGCCTCACCTCCATGCCGACAACCCCTTGACCACCACCGACAACCTCCCAGCGATTACCGATCGAAGCGCCGCCCAGTCAGAGCCGGGGATCATCACCTCGCACCTCACGCCTCAGACCACAGCCCAGCCCAGCCTCACGAGGAACCCTCTTCCCATAGCACAGCCGCCCCAGACAGCACCGCCGCCGACCATCACGACCACCGACAACCCCCCAGCGACCACCGATCGAAGCGCCGCCCAGTCAGAGCCGGGGGTCATCACCTCGGACCTCACACCTCAGACCACAGCCCAGCCCAGCCTCACGAGGAACCCTCAGACCACAGCCCAGCCCAGCCTCACGAGGAACCCTCGTCCGATGGCACAGCCGCCGACCTTCACAACACCGCCTTCCTCAACCCGCCTGACCCGACCCCGACCCCCACCCCACCCAGCCCTGAGGTCTTCGCTGCCCCCCTGCTCGACCCTCGCCGGAGCTCCTCACCGGACCTCTCCAAGGAGCGGGCCTCCTCTCTTTTTGGCCGCCCGCTCCCTGTCGACCTAGGCCCCCGGACACTGGCCGCCCACACAGGGAACCTCAGGGCACCTCGACCTCCGAGGCAGCCCTTGCTTACGTGCCCCGCCTCACCCCCTCGGGCGTGCCCCGCCTCGCCCCACTCGGGTGCGCCGCGAGCCCTCTCCGCCGTTTTGGTGGAGGGCTCCTCGGCACCCCCTCACTGAACATTCTACAGATCCATCTACAGACACTGACTCTCCCTGAATATTCCTATTGAGCCTGTTTATTATCCCTCTCTGTATACTCTGCATGTTGAGGCGTCAATATAAACGCCTTTCTTCCACCCCCGCCTTGCCTTCTTCCTTTTCGCGCATCGGTCCGAGAGGGGTTTTTTACGTGAGCGAAGGAGAGGAAGAGACCCCCCCCGCCCCGGATGTCACGGCTGCCTCTCACCTCAACCCGACGCCGCCGCGCGCCGCACCCAATCCCCCCCCCCCCGTGTCCACGCCCGCAGCATTCACGCCTCAACCGACGCACCCGCTCCCCACCACCTCTCGCCCTCTCCCCCGGGCCGGCAGCATTCCACACCTCACCTGCTGGTCGCCCGTCCCCCTTCCTTTATAAGCTAATAAGGCCGCCCGCCAGCCTCCCTCAGGCACTCGCCCTCGTGCCGCCTTCCAGCTCTCTTCCCTTTTTCCTCCACCCACCCACCCATCTTCTTCCCTTCTAAGCCCTTCTATTTCAGCGGTGGAGGGCTCCTCGGCACCCCCTCACTGAACATTCTACAGATCCATCTACAGACCCTGACTCTCCCTGAATATTCCTATTGTTCCTCCTGTACATTCTTATTGTTGCTCCTCATGAGCCCTATCATTCCTTGCTACTTAAGAGCCTTTTATTCTCTTGCTCCTCATGAGCCTGTTTATTATCTCTCTCTGTATACTCTGCATGTTGAGGCGTCAATAAAAACGCCTTTCTTCCACCCCAGCCTTGCCTTCTTCCTTTTCGCGCATCAAACACCATTTTCATTGCAAAATTCTTTTGGTTAAGATTAAATAAATAAAACTAATTTTAAAGAATAGATTTTACACCGCAGGTGGCCCAAGGGTGGAAAATGTGTGGTGACCGTCAGACCAATAGCCATTGTCGGCCCTGTGCTATCTGGGTACTTATTATAATGTCAGTATAACGTTACTGTGATGTTATAATATTACAATACATGGCATAGCCTCAGTATAACGTTATTGTGACGTTATAATGTACCATAACCAAATAATAACGCTAGCCTGACGTTACTTAATGTTATGTGTTAGCTGGGCATAGGCTTCACCAGTAACAGGTTCTATTAACTTGACTTAGTATGACCTTCTATATAGGAAGAAATGCATAATAAGTACATAAATATTCAAGTTATATATGAATAGCTTTTTATCCAAAACCCGATAAGCACCAATCCAAAAAGATGAGTTTGCAATGCCAATGTCAAGTTTGTAGATCATGTTTTGGAAAAAAAAGCTCTTCATATATGTATATCTAGGAAGAACACTTTTTATATGAAGATCCCTTTTCCAAAATAGATCTACAAACTTGGTACTGGCATTGCAAACCCATTTTTTTGGATTGTCGCTTATTGCGTTTTGGAAAAGAGCTTTTCATACGTAGATTCAAACCTAGAAAAGTGTTTTGCTTTCAAAACTTGGGTGCTTTTTTCACACTCTGCTGCTTTAAGTCAGAGAAAAGTTCTTGCATGAAGCATATTAAATTGTTAGACACAGCAGGCTGATTATATCAACGATATGCAACAATAAACACAGGCTGTGCAGCTCAGGTCACGATGTTTTAATTCAATTTTATTAGACAGAAAAATACAGAAGTTGCGCCAGTCTGGTAGCGGGCCAGCATGTTGTACCGGTCTGTGGTGTTCTTAAGTGTAACGAGGGGCAAAACCCCATCACAACCACTGGCATCAAACTGGGATGCTAGCAGGAGAATACAGTCGCACCTGTTTGCATAGGACGTCATGCTGAATACAGTTGCACCTGTTTATGTAAGATGGCATGCTGAATACAGTCGCACATGTTTACACAAGACGTCATGCTGAATACAGTCATACCTATTTACGTAGGACATTGTGCTGAATAGAGTCGTACCTGCTTAATAAGATGTCATGCTGAATACAGTCATACCTGTTTACATAAGACGTCATGCTGAATACAGTCGTAGCTGTTTACGTAGGACATCATGCTGAATATAGTCATACATGTTTACACAAGACGTCATGCTGAATACAGTCGTACCTGTTTACGTAGGACATTGTGCTGAATAGAGTCGTACCTGCTTAATAAGACGTCATGCTGAATACAGTCGTACCTGTTTGCATAGGACGTCATGCTGAATACAGTTGCACCTGTTTATGTAAGACATCATGCTGAATACAGTCGCACATGTTTACACAAGACGTCATGCTGAATACAGTCGTACCTGTTTACGTAGGACATCGTGCTGACTATAGTCGTACCTGTTTACATAAGACGTCATGCTGAATACAGTCATAGCTGTTTACGTAGGACATCGTGCTGACTATAGTCATGCCTGTTTACATAAGACATCATGCTGAATACAGTCGTAGCTGTTTACGTAGGACATCGTGCTGAATATAGTCATGCCTGTTTACATAAGACATCATGCTGAATACAGTCATAGCTGTTTACACAAGACGTCATGCTGAATACAGTCGTACCTGTTTATGTAGGACATCGTGCTGACTATAGTCGTACCTGTTTACATAAGACGTCATGCTGAATACAGTCATAGCTGTTTACGTAGGACATCGTGCTGAATATAGTCGTACCTGTTTACATAAGACATCATGCTGAATACAGTCGTACCTGTTTATGTAGGACATCGTGCTGACTATAGTCATGCCTGTTTACATAAGACATCATGCTGAATACAGTCGTAGCTGTTTACGTAGGACATCGTGCTGAATATAGTCATGCCTGTTTACATAAGACATCATGCTGAATACAGTCGTAGCTGTTTACACAAGACGTCATGCTGAATACACACCAAACACCACAACACCACAAAACCACAAACACAACACAACACCAAAAGTCGTACCTGTTTACATAAGACATCATGCTGAATACAGTCATACCTGTTTATGTAGGACATCGTGCTGACTATAGTCGTACCTGTTTACATAAGACATCATGCTGAATACAGTCGTAGCTGTTTACGTAGGACATCGTGCTGAATATAGTCGTACCTGTTTACATAAGACATCATGCTGAATACAGTCGTAGCTGTTTACACAAGACGTCATGCTGAATACAGTCGTAGCTGTTTTGGCCACAATTCCCACAATGCTACTGACCTGTTTGGTCAGCGGTGTAGTTTTAATCGAGATAGTCTGATGAAAGCATCAAATTTGTCATAACCAAAACCTTAACCTAGATTTGATTCCACAAACAAAGTTAGACACTCGTGCATTTATTAAACATTTGTCGCCACAGAGAAGGGGATGCTGAGTTGATTTAATAGAACCTGTTACTGCTGAAGCCTATGCTTTCAGAGTTTAGGCATGCTTGCCAAATATTAATTTTGCATGTTTGCACTTCAAATATCTCAAAAGGTAGCCATTTAAAATAAAAGTTACTTCAAACTAAAGTAAGATAGATTGTAATGATCAACCTAATATATTTATCCCAGAAATGGACAGCAACTCAAAACCATCGGACTAGGCAACTTTAAGCGTTTATCCCCACTTAGAAGGCAATACCCGAGTCAATTTAACAGAACCCGTTACTGCTGGAGGCTGTTGTGTCAGAAGTGTGCCATGCTTGCCAAAGTTAAGTCGGCATCTTTACACTTCAAATATTGTAACAAAAGTTAGCCATTTAAAATGAAAATTACTTTGAACCAAACTAAGATAGATTATAACAATAAACTTTATGTATTTATCTCAGAAAATGACACAAACTCAAAACCATCGGAACCAGACGGGATGGCTGAATGAGTTAGAGCGTCCGTCTCCTGTGTCGGTAGATCGTGGGGTCGTGGGTTCGAACCCGGGTTGAGTCAAACCAATGACTTAAAAAATTATACTTGTCGCTTCCTAGCCTGGCGCTCGGCATTAATAGGATAGGGCAAGGACTGGTTGGCTCAATGTCAGGATAATGTGACTGAGTGGGATATCAGGTCATGGTGCTGACAGCCTGGTCTTCCATTGGGGCAGCACTATAAAGTCGTCATAAGTGCGCACAGTCACAAGTCGGTACCCGTCCTGATATGACCTTAGATGTTGCTAGGACGTAAACCAACAACAAACAAACAAAACTATCGGACTATGCAGCTTTAAATCTACTCTCAGTGTTCAGACAAACTCGATCCTTTTCGCTGAAAAAAACACCTCACCCTGGCTTTCATTCCTTTCTGGTCACGTGTGCCCCGATAACGATGACGTCATCAGGTTATGCAACCAGTCTGATTCGTACGTTTGGTAACCTAGCAACGTGAGGGTTACATTGCGTAATGGCACACTGTGCATGACTTAGCTACCTGTCGACATGTTGGTCCTGGAACTTGCACACGTCGACATTTTGATGTTCTTTTCACACAAACTGAAAACGCGCAGTATGAACATCTGACTGCCTGTCACTGTGTCAGAGAGAAGGGTCCACAGCGAGGAAAGAAGGAAAAACGGGTGACCACTGTCCCATATTGAGCATACCCTTGCAGGAATAGTTTCCCATTCTGTAAGTCCTGATATTGTGTGATTTAAACAGAAGTCGATGTAGATAAATAAAAAATATACTTCAAACACTTTAATCTGGCTGGTTGTCCCGCTCCGTTCTGCGCTGAATAGGCTTATGGTGTCAGACTGGCCCAGTTTGGTATTCCATATATATACGTATAAATATATGGATACATATAAGTACATATATACATTCTTGCATATATATATTATATATATATGTGTATATATATATGTATCTATTATATACATATATGTCTATGTATATATACATATATGTATATATTATATTTATGCATATATATGTATGCATATATATGTGTATATATATACATATGTCAATGTATATATACATATATATGTACATACATGTACATGCACACATGTATATATGTGTGATATAATCTATTATATAAATATAAATTGGCAGGTGAAGGTATTTTATAATAATGATTATTTATTATTCTACTATTTTGTATGACTGTTCTTGTGCATGCTATATATTTGCTGCGGGCCTGTATGCTGCTTTGCTGCGGCCCTCCCCCCCATCTACTATTGACCACACTTGAGCTGCCTACCTCACCCTCTACACACCTATTTTTACTTTTAAGCTTTGTATAGGTAGGGCATTTATTGCTCGGCCAAGAGCCTTATCGAATAAATTAGGCTGTTCACCAACCTCCCGTCTCGCCTCTCTGTTCACTAAGCCTGACTTTATACATATATATGCATACATGTATATTTATGTATATATATGCATATATGTAAATATATGTATATATACAAACAAGTATACATACCTATACATATATGTATGTAAGTACGCATTACAAGAAGACCGGCGTGGATGATACAATCTTTATTACAATAACGTAATTCGTATGAATGTGTAGAGGCGTAGTGACGCGATCGGTGCGCGCTCAGTGTATATATCGCTACAGCAGAGCCGAGTAGCGGATTTTGCCGGAACCCCACGCGGTAGTACCAGGCACCGCCGCGATGGGCAGCACCATGCGAAACCTACATCGGCATATACGTAGTATATGCTTTGCTATATACTATTATAAATTTACACGCAGGTATACATACGTATCTCCGATTTCTCGTCTTCTTCAAATATAGGCCGTATAATAAGCAGAAATAATTACAAACAGACACAAAAAGCAGAATGAAGATAAACACAGGTGTTTGTTTCAATCAGACAGAAAACCTGAATCCAGAAACTTTCTAATAACATTTACCCAATCAGCTGTAAATTTTGTTGACTTGTTATTGCCATTTTGTCTATGTTAAAAAGAATTACCCAATCATCTTGTAATATTAGGAGAACTCGGCCGTCAGAGCCCTGGATATCACTACTCTCCCCCGGTGTGTTCGGACAACTGTCTGTCAGTTCCCACCTGGTGTCCCTCTCAACAAACTCATAAGGAAGAAAGGAAGACAAGTCACGCAAGATTGACAGTGAAGAAGTTGTGCTTTATTGGCATCAACTCCTGTTCACGTACTAGCGACCTATCACCCTCACTCCTTACCAACTGTCAACACAGATCTCGTTAGTGTATATAAGAATCAGTGCCTACAGCCCATTGAACCTGAGTCCCATGGTTGTTGCACACAGCTCAGAGTCTTTGGAATAGCTGCTGCTAGTTTGTGTGTAGAAAGTGGAGTCTCAGACAAGAGTGTCTGGAGTCCTGGACAAGAGTGCCTAGAGTGGGGTCTGTGTGTCAGGTATAAGGAATGCAGGTGACTGGGCTCCCACAGCCAGCCAATCAGACACTCTCTACAGCCTGGGTGGCGACACCCTAATAGGGGGCAGCTGTCATTAAACCCCCAGCTGCAGGTGGTGTCCATAATGCATGCAGGATGGCTGGGTGTGCTTGCCCATCAGCCCCGTGGTAACAGGTAGTTACAGACAGTTACAATAAACATATATTCAAAATGCCCTTCTCCTCCACTTGCATTCTTTCTGGTGCATGGAGGGGACATTTCACTAATCATTAACCGTCTCTTAAATATGAACATCACATCAAAATCTTGGTCGCTATGTGTTATCACATTTTCCACATAGGCGCTTATGTCACACAGCGAGTGGGGCACCCATTGCTTCTCTGTTACATAATCCTGGTCCCCACTCCGTCACCCGAGAATAGTAATGCTCTTTGCCAATATATAAATCCGAACCAAAAATCTGTATATTTTTACAAGCTGTACCCAGTATAGTCCACAGAGATAACAAACAGAATGTAATGTATGAATGACGTCATGGGTGGGATTCCCTCATCACGTGACCTAGAGGGGTTCCCCACAGACCAGGGCCGCATTCAGGAGGCGCCTCGGAGACGGCTCTGCAAAGTATTTTTTCCCAATTTGCGTTCAGGGTGCACCTCGGAATAGATTGTGAGACGTCGCGCTTTTCAGGTAGGAGGCAAAAAGCACCCCCAAAATGGCCATCAAATTAAGTGATTTCAGCCAATCACGGCCCAGGAAACACGGGGGAACCCCCTTTGGTTGCACTTGCACGCTAGCGATTGGGGCACTCTCCCTCCACATATTCAGTTACACCAACTGTAAATGTGTGCTTGGAGAGCATTTGTCGGAGTACAGTTCCAGACTCAGCGGCCTATACCGGTTCCCTTTAACCAAATACGAAATGGCCGAGAACATCACGTATCCATATATAAGTGGATTATATATTTATATGTACGACTGGACTACCTCAACAACCATCACCACGTTCACATACACAAGGTATCCAGATGAAATCTGGAGTTCATGAGAAATAATTGAATAATACTGTACTTTCTACAGAGAATGGAAGCAATGAAAAAATCCACTTTACACAGAAAGTCACATTTTGTGTGGCCCAAAATCGACGAAATTAAAAATATATTTCTGATCAAATACGCCACACATACGTAGCTATCATTCGTAGAATTCAAACAAACTGACTTCCGGAAGTGACGTCATCACTACCATCTTATTACATCTTTCATCTTAGATTGCTCTGAGTTCATGGATGGCTCAACTGCTTATGGAGCCTATCTTTGACATTTCTCCCCATTATTTGCTATTCAGAAACACGAATTAGGAAATATATATATAAATATATATAGATATGCATATATATATATATATATATAAATATATATATAGATATACAGATGAACCTCGATCCAATGGACACCGATGCAACCGATTCCGGATCCAACGGACACAATCTGCTAGAGTGAATATCTGGTCCGAACATTTAAAACTCCCGAGTGCCAACTCTCACCCCCTCACCCCCTCACCCCCCTTCACCCCCTCTCCACCACTCAACCATCATAACCTCCAACAGCGATCAGTAAAGGTGAATGTGCGTGGGGTAGAGCCCCCGGAAAATTTCATCGCTGCAACGGACAAACGACTTTAACGGATAACTGCTCCCCCCTATTAGTCCGTTGGATCAAGGTTCATCTGTATATATATAAATTCCGGGCGCAAGTGACAGTGGTAACGCCGGAACTTAAGGCCGGGGCCGGTGGTGGCGCCACCAGTCCCCGCATGAATAAGGAGAAAATACACGAAGAGTGCCCATTGGCTAAAAATATACTATAATATAATAATATAACAATATAATAGAATAAACTCTTCCGCGATTTTATACTAGCATACCACTTATACATCACATATATATGAGATGTATAACGCATTGTGGGAGTAT
>CM059196.1:1838651-1867261 GCA_030323885.1 Branchipolynoe longqiensis
TCCCCCTCCCCATCATCCCCTCTTCTCCTCATCCGCTCCTCCTTAATCTCCTCCCCCTTCACACCATCTCCTCAGGAATCGCTATGAATCACAACAGTTGCTTAAAACCAATGAGCCATGAGACCGGGTGCGGTGGCCTAATGGGTAGAGCGTGGGCCTCGCGGGCCGAACGTCGGGACTTCGGTTCCCGGTCGAGTCAAACCAATGACTTATATAATTGATATGTGTAGCTTCCTAGCCTGGTGCTCCTGCATTAATAGGATAGGGCAAGGACTGGTTAGCTCAGTGTCAGGATAATGTGACTGAGTGGGATATGGACTCATGATGCTGATGGCCTGATTTCCCAGTGGGGCAGCACTATTAAGTCACCATGAGTTCACACTGTCACAAGTCGGTACCCATCCTAATATGACCTTAGATGTTGCCAGGATGTAAAGCTCCAACAACCAACGTGCCATGATAATGTGGGTAACTGCCAGGTTTGAAAGGTAAAAACCATCCACCACAACTGTAACAAATATTCAAGTTAGAACCAAAGTTAGTGTTAAATACCGTGTAAATACTTACATTGATGTTGATATTGATGTAGTCAGATGACAATACTGTTTCCATATTGCTGTGGAACTTGTGGGTTACAGAATTTCATTGTGTTATTTGCTGCAAATTGTGTATTTAACAGTTATTGTAAAACTTACTCTACATACCATTTTTGTGTGTAAATAATGCTGAATTGAAAAATGGTTGGAAGATCTGTGCTTCACCATTGACAGAAAGACTTATTCAGTAGAATAAACATGTTTACCACCAAAAAAAAGAAAAAGTTCCTGATTGTCGATCACCGAGATTTAAGACAGATTGTCGTAGAGTGTAGGGTGTCTGACGCGGATTATATCACAACAAGATTTTGGCAAATATCGCCAACTCAACAGTTGTGTTTGTGGTATTTCTCCAGACGTGGTTGGCTGCTATATAACCTGTGAGGCTGCCTTTAGGCACACTGTCACACACAATGACACACTGTCACACACTGTCACACACTGTCACACACTGTCACACACTGTCACACACTGTCACACACTGTCACACTGTCACACTGTCACACACTGTCACACACTGTCACACACTGTCCCAGTGTCACACACGGTCACACACTGTCACACTCTCACACACTCTCACACTCTCACACACTCTCACACACTCCCACACACGATCACACTGTCACATACTGTCACATACTGTCACACTCTATCACACACTGTCCCACACTGTCACACACTGTCACACACTGTCACACACTGTCACACACTGTCACATACTGTCACACACTCTCACACACTGTCACACACTGTCACACACTGTCACACTCCCACACGCTCTCACACACTGTCACACACTGTCACACACTGTCACACACTGCCACACACGATCACACTGTCACACACTGTCACACACTATCACACACGATCACACTCTCAAACACTCTCACACATTCTCACACACTCACATACTCTCACACTCTCACACTATCACACACTCACACACTCTCGCACACTCTCACACACTGTCACACACTCCCACACACGATCACACTGTCACACACTGTCACACACTATCACACACTCTCACACTCTCAAACACTCTCACACACTCTCCCAAACTTTCGCACACTCTCTGACACTCTCACAAACCCTCGCACACTCTCGCACACTCTCACACACTCTTAGACACTCTCACATACTATACACACTCTTAGCCACTCTTAAACACTCTCACAAACTCTCAAACTCTCACACACTGACTCACACTCTCACACACTCTCACACACTCGTAGACACTCTCACACACTCTTAGACACTCTTAAACACTCTTAGACACTTTCACCCACTCTCACAAACTCTCACCCACCCTCACATACTCTCACCCACTCTCACACGCTCTCACATACTCTCACACACTCTCACACACTCTCAACACTCTCACACACTCACACACTCTCACACACTCTCACACACTCTCAAACACTCTCAAACACTTTTACACACTTTCACACGCTTTCACATACTCTCACACACTCTCACACACTCTCACACACTCTCACACACTCTCCCGGACAGAGCTGACTCTGGGGATTCAGCTTCACACTTCTAGACACATGTTTGGTTCCGTGTGTCGTTCTTTGCGGTGCGGCATGGAAGTCATCAGGATATTCTGGCAAGATGCCAGTCACCTTTTCAACTAACTGCAAGGGGGCTGATCTTAGAGCTGGTTGCGATTCCCCATCAACTGACTTGTTTATCAAACTAAACACTGTGTTATGTAGCCAAATCTCCAAATGAATATGACCGTTGATTCGCCATCAAGACGCTCCATTCCACATTTACTTACAAACCATATCCACAAGTCGACAAGACACCCAAAACCAATTCCTCTCACATAATTCACCACCCCTGTGAGGAACCGGTGTAGAATAGTTCCCTTGACCCCACTTGCAGATCATAAAAGACGACAAATGGGGCAGTGAGTCACGGCTCATGTCGGTGGAGGAAGGGATCCTGGTGCATGAGGACTGCAAGTGGCCAAGGCTCCTTCTGGACCAACACTGCACTTTGGCCCCAACTTCATCTAGACGAGAGGTTGGACTGGCCCATTCCAATCAATCGGCTGGTCATGCCAAGCCCTAGGTAGATTAATGGAGAATGAATATATTATATCATACACCAACTGTATTCATATTTAAATATATCACCAATACCAAGTCATTCTTCACTTCCTAGAAGGTGGTGTCTACGGTCAATCTAGTACTGGTTATGCTTTTTTGCCTCCATGCTAGAGTATATTATCCTCATATCCCTGGTGTGTATCTGTTGGTTACCGCAGTGCTACACACCCCAATTTTGAGGTCTCCTTGATGGGTGGGGAGTGAGAATGATGAACCAAAAAAAACCTAAATATGGCTACACAAAACCTCCCAAACAAACAACGAATATTGGACATGGCAACGAAATTGGACTCGGATTCGGACTCAGGTCCGAACGCTGATGATTCGCCACGATTCATTATTATTGAATCATTAAATGGCGAGGCATCAGTTGCCAAATGTTCCCCTTTTGCCATCCACAAGGGCATTATGGGAATTGCTGGCACAGTTAAAGACGTGAAGAAGCTACGAACTGGACATATTCTGGAAGAGTGTGCTAAGAAAGCGTATGCCGATAATTTGTTATGCGCAAGCACACAAGCAGGCGTCGGCATCAAAGCCTCTCCTCATCAAACTCTCAACTCTAGCAAAGGAGTAATCTGGACTAGAGATCTTGATGATGTTGATGAGGATGAGATAGCACATGAGATAAAGTCTCAGGGAGTATTAAGCATATGACAAATAGTTATAAAGAGGGATAACTAGTCCATAAAACAGGGACATATATCCTCATGCTTGGCAAGCCTTTTCCCCCCCCAGAATTTGATAATTTGATACCTTTGTGTGAATGTGGATGTCTTCATCCCAAACCCCCTGCGGTGCTTCCAATGCCAGAAGTTTGGTCATGGCAAGGATAGATGCAAAAACGAAATCATCTGTTTTAAATGCGGTCAGAAATATCACGACAACACCAGTTGTCAAAACCAGGCAAAATGTTCCAATTGCTTGAGTGGCCATATCTAAAGACTGTCCTGTCTGGAAAAAAGAAAAGCTCATTCAGCAGATCAAAACTGAAAAGCGGCTAAGCTACCCAGAAGCTTGAAGGTTGGCTGAGGCGAATACTCCCTCACCAACCACCAAGAGCTATGCTGCGACGGCCAAAGTCTCCAATAGGACAATTGAATGCCAGACTGAATTAACGTGGTTGACTTGACTGCGGGGGAAGCCCACTACCTTCACCCCAGTCCCAAATCTGACTCCGGTTTTGACTAAAAGAAATAAGGATAGTAATAATCGTATGGCAGTGCAGACGGGGGCCGAACCGGCGATGCCCAAAAAGAAAAAGAATAATTTGTCAGACCGAGTTCCGAAGGGATCTTTGACCCCTATGGAAAAAACGTCCAGGAGGTCATCAATCTCAAAAAAATTAACCTTAAATCGATATCAGGTGCTGGCTGATATTGAGATGCCTGAAACTGCGGAAACCTGCAGTCGAAGTCTCTACCCCAAACCAAAGGCAAGGGGAAAAACACCTGTCACTGCTCCAAAATGACAGTGACAGGTGGATCTCTTATTCAATGGAACTGCCGAGGTTTTAGGAGCAATATTGAAGAGTTGTCTCTTCTTTGTTGCAACCTCAATCCACTTGGTGTTTGCCTACAAAAAACTTATATTAAAGCTTCTGAAAGTTGTAGTCTTAAAGGCTGCACCATTTATAAGAAGTACGCACCAGATGGAGACTGAGCTGCTGGCGGCTCCTCCATCTTGGTCATATGTGAAGTGGTATGTATGCCAGTGGCGTTAGACACAACACTACAGGCTGTAGCTGTTTGTCTGATGCTGCATGAGACTGTAACTCTCTGTCCCATTTACATTCCTCTGATCTCCATTCTCACTTTACAAGAACTGGATACCCTTGTGGACCAGTTACCGTCCTCATATTTACTTATGGGTGACTTTAACGGCCACACCCCACTATGGGGGGGGGGGGGGGGGGGGGGGGGGGGGGACAATAGGAACACTAAAGGCAAGAGAATTGAGGACTTTGTGGCCCATCATGATCTATGTGTATTGAATGATGGTTCGTACACATATTTGCATCCCGGCTACAGAACAAACTCTGCCATCGATCTCAGCATTGTAAAACCAGAACTGGCACTGGACTTTTCATGAAGTGTCTGGGATGACCTCTGCGGGAGCGACCACTTCCCAATTATTCTTGATTGCGAAGGGGCATCTCCCATAAAGCGAGAGACGAGCTGGTGGCTCCGTAAAGCCGACTGGCCCAGCTTCCAGATCCTATGTCGTGAGGAGTTCACTCCAGACACCAGTGACATTGATTCCTTCACTGAGATGTTGGGATGGATCGCAGAGAAAGCTGTTCTGAAGACCTCGGTAACTCCCAAGCATCTGGCACCTCCATGGTTGGATGACGCTGCAGGAGGGCTATTAAGGAACAACAGAAAGGTCAGCGTAAATTTCACAGGAGACCGACTGCTGAAAATCTGGCACTCTTTTGAATTCTGCATGCTCGCGCTCGCAGAACAAGCAAAGAAGCGAGGAGGCAGTGTTGGATTCGTTTCTAGCATCACCATGCGCATGCCATTGGGCAAAGTGTGGACCATGATCAGGAGAATCAAACGAAGGAGAGGTGATTCTTCTGTAGTCCAGCACTAGAAACACAATGGCCCCATTCTCACATCACTCAATGAAATAAGTGAAGGTACTTGAACGTAGTGGAGGCTAGCCTAGTTGAACGTAGTTGAATGTAGTTGAACATAGTTGAACGTAGTTGAACGTAGTTGAACGTAGTTGAATGTAGTTGAACGTACCGGTATCTGTACTTCTCCATGATGAAAACGTGATAAGAACGTCTGTGGGCTGTGAGTTCCGATTTAAGCTTTGGACATATTGTAGACTCTGTGAAGATAACATATTCTAGCATACTCTAGCATACTCTAGCATACTTCATATGGTAGTCTAGCATACTCTAGCATATTTTAGCATACCCTAGCATAGTTTGACCTGCACAAAAGTTTGGCCATTCTGCCGTGATCACATAGCCGTTAGTGGACGAAGTTGAACGTAGTTGAACGTAGTGGAGGGTAACGTAGTTCAACATAGTTCAACGCAGTAAAACGTAGTTCAAAGTAATTGGACGTACCAGGATCCGTACCGTAACATATTTATCCATACTATTAGGTGGGTCACCAACCAACACCTGCCATTCCTTAACGTGGTTTAACGTAGTGATAACACGTTTCACCCACGTTAATCTATCCTACGTTCAACTACGTTCAACTACTTTCACTAACGGGTATGTGACCAGGGCTTAACTTTGGGTTCTCAGGTAGCAATGAGCCTCCCGCACCTCCTCCTCCCCCCTCCTCCTCCCCTCCTCCCCATCTCCCTTCCTCCTTCACCTCCTTCCCTTCTCCCCCTCCTCCCTCACCTCCCTTCCTCCCCTCCACCTCCCCTCCTCCCTTCCTTCCTTCCTCCCCACACCTCCCCCTCCTCCCCCACCTCCCCCACCTCCCCCATGTCCCCTCCTACCCCCACCTCCCCATCCTCCGCCTTCTCCCCCGGTCTCATTCCTCCCCTCCTCCCCTCCTCCCCTCCTCCCTACTGCTCCACATCCTTCCCTCCTCCCCCACCTCCCTCCTTCCTCCTCCCCCTCCTCCCCCACCACCCTCTCCTCCCCCACTCCCTCCCCTCCTCCCACACCTCCCCTCCTCCCCCACTCCCTCCGCCCCACACCTTCCCTTTCTCCCCTCCCAACCTCTCTCTTCCCCCCTCCCCTCCTCCCCTCCTACTCACATCCCTCCTCCTCTTCCTCCCCCACCTCCCTCCTCACTCCTCTCCCCTCCCCCCATCTCCCTCTCCCCTCTCCTATCCCACTCTCCCATCTCTGCCACTCCCCATCCTCTCTCCCCCTCCCGTCGTCTTCTCCGTCCCTCCTCCCCTCCCCCTCCTCCTCCTCCTCTCTCCACCTCCTTCCCTCCTCCCACACCTCCCCATCTCCCCCCCCCACCACCACCCTCCTCCTTCTCTGTACGTGTGGTGTGCACGTACATACAAATAGATCCAAATGATGTATGCATCTCACATTATATACGGTGATATGCATTCCTACAATTATAAATGCCCAGTTGTGTATAGGAGCACACCTGTGGTGAATCACTGCACGTTGTAATTAATGCATGGTGCATGTGGCGCGTCCTGTACCTAATTAGTAACAGCAAAGAGGATAAGATGCACCACTCAGTGCTCTCCCATGAAATACAGCAAACACGGTAATTGGACAGGTCCCCTAGCCCAGCCTGACTGTTGTAACATTGCGACAAGGGGACAGGTTCCCTCGCCCACCCTGACTGCTGTACCATTGAAGACAATGTACAACAATTATATAATAATGAAAACAATAGTGATATTAATAATGACAAGAATAGTAAAAGTTCAAACATACTATAAACACATTAATCTGTGACATACATAATTAATATTTGTGATTATGTCTGAGTAATGAGACTACTATACCTAATCTAAGACAATGCACCTTGCTTGCCATTGGGTGGCAGCACTGCATGATTATTTCCTATAGGAAAGGGCTGAGTGGCGCATCTTATCATACATCGTCTTTGGTAACACTCAATGGGACTTATCGATTTACTAATTCAGTCTTGTCCGAGATTAACGCTAAAGGCCAGGGATGCCCCAGGCTTAATGTATATTATATGCACGCCTCAGCATTCTCTCACGAAACTGTCATTTGGCCGCCATTAAATTTGCATAGTCCGATGGTTTAGAGTTTCTGTAATTTTTCTGAGAAAAATATGTTAAATTGATTGTTATAACTCACCTTACTTTAGTTTGAAGTAACTTTTATTTTAAATGGCTAAGTTTTCATATATAAATATATTTGAAGTGTAAGCATGTCAAATTAGTTTTGGCAACCACACCAAAACTCTGGCACCATAGGCTTTAGCAGTAACAGGTTCTATTAAATTGACTTTATGTTCCCTTCTATGTGACAACAAATGATTGGTGGCTCGGTGTCAGGATAATGTGACTGAGTGGGATATCAGGTCATGGTGCTGGCGGGCTGGTCTCGCAGTGGGGCAGCACTATAAAGTCACCATGAGTGCGCACTGTCATCAGTCTGTACACGTCCTGATATGACCTTAGATGTTGCTAGGATGCAAAACTCCAACAATCAAATAAAAGACAGCTTACCATGCTACATCTACTACATTATGTCTCAGTCCATACATGAGCTCCACCACCGCACGGTGGCTGCAGTGACCACGCCATCTACTGTCGCAGTTCTTCTGTGTCAGGTGGTGGCATGCTATCCAGTGGGCGGGTCCCCATGCGGACTACTGCTACTGGGTCTGGCTAGTGGCTCCCCCTACCCTGAGAGGTTACCAGTGGCCTGGCTGGTCAGCGTGTGGGTCACTTGGTCTTGTGATGCCATGGTGGGCGGAGAGAAAAAGTAAACGGTGGAAGCATATGTTTGTGTCTTCATCATTATTACGTCTACGCCGTTCAACTAGAGAGACCAGGGAGGAACCGGATGTATGCAGCCTATTGCAATTAACATAAAGCAATCATCAGTAATCTCTGTGCACACTCCGCTAATAGTAGGTATCCCAACTCATTTTTGCAACTCAATAGAAAGTACCATATTTTGATATAGTTCCATAGCTCTTACCAGGAGAAGTAAAATGACACAAAGTTCAGCGCGCTTCAGAAGTCACGTGTCAATTTTCACTTTTACCCTCTGTCTCCTCTATCTAATTTATTGTCCAATACAAGTTATCAGCAGATAGAAAAGAAATAGGCGACGCTGCCAGATATTCACCACTGCATCATCACATCATATGTCACATGATCTCATTTCTTAATCAACATCTTTTTTTCCATCCAAAAGTGTGCAAGTCCCCAGAAAATGTGTCATGGCCTGAAGATCTGGACCAAGGTGCTGGACAAAATAATATTTTGATGAATAAAAATTCAGTGTATTTCTTGTGGTTTATTTTATAATTCCGCCTTGAGATTCTCACAGAAGATTTGAGTAGGTAGTATCTGTCCCGAACATATCTAAGCAATGAGATTTGGGCTCTGAGCAATCCTCAGCTTCTGTAATCACTCCTAAACAGCTCTGAACAGTCCTGAGCACCTTTCAACTTTGAACCTTTGAACGTTTGAACAGCTTTGAACAGCTCTGAACAGCTCTGAACAGCTATGAACAGCTCTAACCAGTCTTGAACAGCTTTGAACAGCTCTGAACAGCTCTGAACAACTCTGAACAACTCTGAACAGCTTTGAACAACTTTGAACAACTTTGAACAGCTCTGAACAGCTCTGAACCGCTCTGAACGGCTCTAAGCAGCTCTGAACAGCTTTGAACAGCTCTGAACAGTCCTGAGCACCTTTGAGCTTTGAACCTTTAGGCAGCTCTGAACAGCTTAGAACATCTCTGAACAGCTCTGAACAGCTCTGAACAGCTCTACACAGCTCTAACCAGCTTTGAACAGCTCTGAAAAGTCCTGAGCACCTTTGAACGTTGAACCTTTGAAAAGCTCTGAACAGCTCTGAAAAGTTCTAAACAGTTCTGAACAGTTATGCGCTGCTCTGAGCAGCTTTGAACAGTTCTGAACGGTTATGTACAGTTCTAAACAGCTCTGAGCAGTTCTTTACAGTTCTAAACAGCTCTGAGCAGTTATGTACAGTTCTAAACAGCTCTGAGCAGTTCTGTACAGTTCTAAACAGCTCTGAGCAGTTCTGAACAGCTCTGAGAAGTTCTGAGAAGCTCTGAGAAGCCAGCCTTCGCTCACAGCTGTCGTACAGAAACCAGTGTCCTGTGTTCCACACGTACAGCTGGTGGCGGAATACTCCAGGACGTGGCAGCCCTCGCGGGGGGGGGGGGGGGAGAGGGGGGCGCACTGCATCACTCTCCTTTTATTTATCTGGCACTACGATTCTGGAAGGTCCCTGCACTTTGCGAGCGGCACAATCTGTTTGCATGCTCGACGTAGTGAGTTGTCAAATGGAGGATGACCCTCAAAATGAAACAATAAATGTTGCCATGTTTGTGAAGGTTTTTTGGGGTGTTTTTTCTTTTACTTATCTCTTTTTTGTGTTTGCCTGTGTAGCCCCGGAGAGTTGGTGAAGAAGTTCTCTATAGTTTATAAGAACAAATCTAGCTTCAACTTCAAGATGCTAAATATCCCAATTGTACTAATAGATTGAGAGAGGTGTTGATTCAATCAGACAACTATTCACTTTAGCTGGTTTGATTTGTTTGTGAGTGGTACGTGGATAGGGCCAAATCTGTAACTTCCTTAAGGCCCTTTTATACTTTTGATGGCATGTGACGGCGCAACACGGCGCAAGCCAATGTTCCCATTTAGATTTTACGTCGACACTTGACGGTGTTAGACGGCGCAATACGGTGCAAGTGTTGACCAGAATTCATGTTGAACTGTCAAGGTCAGTGCTTCCATAAGTCGGCAGTTCAGGTCTGTATTAACATGTCGACCAGTAGATTGCATGTGCTGAAAACGTTGTAAAGAGCAAAACAAAGGTGCCCGCCCATTGAGTTTGCTGATACGCGCAGCGCAAAACATCAATTTTATTCTAAATTAATAGAAATACAGAACAATTTGGCATAAACATGGATGTACGAATGCAATATAATAATATAATTAATATAGTTAAGAAAACTATCGATACGGAAAACATGAACAACATAGCCGTAGGTCAACGTTGGCGACCGTGTGTGTCAAAGCATTCAGACTGTCACAGCCACGTTCACTCCACAACGTTTTGCGCCGTCACACAGCGCCAACTGGCGTAAAGTTGACGGCATCACACTCCGTCAAAAGTATAAATGGGGCTTTAGGGGAATGACTCAAGGGAAGGAAGACATGAAGATGGTAAGAAGGGGAGAAATTGACGATACGAGATAGGCCCAGCCTCAACACCGTGCATCACATAATTATGCAAATATTTCCAAAGCTGCATAGCATGATGAAAGTATCAAATTTTCAAAACCAATACGTGTACCTAGATTTGATTCTACAAAGCCATCTTAGATATTAGTGCACTTATTAAGCATTCGTTGCTGCATAGAAGGAATGTTAAACCAATTTAACAGAACCTGTTTCAGCTGAAGCCTGTCGTGTCCGAATTTTAATCTGCTAGTCCAAATTAATTTTGTATACGTAAAGTTACTTTTATTTTAAATTGCCAATTTTGGAGATATTTGAAGTGAAAATATACCAAATTAACTTTGGCGAGCATGCCAAATTTCTGACGCCAAAGATGTCAGCGTAACAGGTTTTATTAAGTCGTCTTAGTATCCCCTTCTATGCAGCAATGAATGCTTAATACATGCACCAGCTTCTACGATGGCTTTGTAGAATCAATTCTAGGTTAGGTGCTTTGATTTATAAAATTTGATGTTTTCATCAGATTATGTAGCTTTAATAATGTTTGCATAATTGTGTGATGCACTCTTACCATTTCCCAGGCACGGAGGTGAGACTCAACCTATCTCGTATCATGGATTCCTTGTCTTCTGAAGCTGTGAGCCCCATCGCAAGGTTGAGACGGAATTGTGAAGTGTCATTTGCCTGACTTTGTCCCCACCCACCCACCCACCCACCCTTCCCCGCCATCTTACTGAGGATGCAGCGCCACCACCGGCAACCACCTGTACTAATGGCACAGAGCCCGCCACCTTGTGACACTCACTAACAAATCACCAACCATATTACAATATCCCCCGACACGGTTAATAACAACTATTGGTAATTTGGCGTGAGGGTTGTCTCGAATTAAACATAAATTTGATTTTATGTGACATTTTAATTTAATTCAAATTCATTGTAAAATTTGACGCAAACATATTGTAGTGGTCTGCACTGACCTCTCAGGCAAGGAGCCACATAGACAGGTAGGCGTGGGTAGTGTGTTGATATCAGGGAGCCTAGGTGGTGTAATGGTTAGCACACTGGCCCGGAATGCAAAGAGATGTGGGTTCGAGTCCTGCTCTAGGCATAATATTTCCCATTTTCATCACCCCTCCATGACAATATATACCGCGCGAGTGCACAATTGTTTTTGTGAGTAAATTGTTAGCGAATTGTTTGCACAGACAGACACAATTTCTTCTCACCCGGCACAAAAAAACGACTATCCTACCCCGAGCTGGGACTCAGTGCCCGCTGTGCAGGGGGACTCGGACCGGAGTTGTTGGAGTTTGTTGTTGTTTTACGTCCTAGCAACATCTAAGGTGATATCAGGACGGGTACCGACTTGTGACAGTGCGCACTCATGGCGACTTTATAGTGCTGTCCCACTGGCAAACCAGGCCGCTGGCACCATGACCTGGTATCTCACTGTCACATTATCCTGACACTGAGCACACCAGTCCTTCAATCAATCAATAGTTCCATCCTCTAGTCGAGGGTTGGATGCAATGGTTCTCCACTTGTCCCGATGGTGTGCTGTTCTGATAGACTGTGAATAATTCAAGCCTGTCCACTGTGAAATATTTGTAAACCATGATGTTCTTGGTCTCCCTCTCCCTCTGCTGCCATTCACCTTCCCTTCCAACAATGTACGGTATATTGAACTCTGATGAATGATGTGGCCAAAATAAATAAGTTTCTTTGTCTGTATAGTGGCAAACAAGCGTTTCGTATTTTTAATTTTTCTGAGAACTTGCCCTGTACTAATAATGCTGAGTGCCTGGCTAGGAAATGACAAGTATCAATTTTTAAGTAATTGATTTGACTCGACCAGGGTTCGAACCCATGACCCCACGATCTAGCAGAACGGGAGACGGACGCTCTAACTCGTTCGGCCATCCCGTCTGGTATAGACCAGGCCACCGGAACCATGACCTGATATCCCACTCAGTCACGATAGACCAGGTTGAGCATGAGGACTTGTAGACGCTGGCCCCCTCCCCCGCCCTCACATACACATCACCCATAATAACAGCGCAGTTTATACAGAACCCGCCACCTTACCCCGTAATACTGAACTTACTATAGCTAACCCACCAACCTCACTAACCTCCTTCGTAATGTACAAATATGCCCTACCTAAGTACCCGCTGAGCTACTTATCTACAATGTAATGCAAATGGCTAGAAGACCAGTGCCTCGGCACTGAAAAAAAATGTATGTTCTGATGGATAAACTATTTTACAAACCAAAAATGATGGCCAGGAGAAATGTAGTTCAAAGGAACAACAGGAAATGCACAATCTATGTTTATTTACTGACCTTCATTTGACCGATATTATCAGTTAAATAACTTATTTGATGATATAATCAGTAATCCTATCACAAATATATTATAATTTATGTAATTATCTCAGAAGTTATTTATAGGTCGGTGCACAAATAGAAAATGGGCGTACAATTCATATCGCTACCAAAGATAAAGTGTGAGTTATATAATGACTTTGTGGAAGTCAACCTCGCTAATCCAACAATAGTTAATGGGACAAATAGTCAGGATTAACGAAGGTTGACTGGAATAAGTCGATTATTTGTTGGTGAAACTGCACTGTGTGTAATCTCTGGGAGATGGTTGGTTCGTGAAACCTGCCCGGCTGGTGGTGGAGCTGGTTGAGTCTGCCCTCCGAACCGGCCCCTCCAGCGTCTTTCAAATAGAACCGGCGTCTCACAAACCGAGGCTTTTCCTGTCATTGCGCACCTGACATATATGTGATGTATAAGGAGTATGCGAGTATAAAGGCATGGAAGGGAATGTTCCCTATATTATCACCCATATGTTGTGTACTACTTTATGGGTGACCCCTTTTCACAGTTGGGACAGGTGGCGCCACCACTTCTCCCCCCACCAACCCCACCAGTGGCTGAAAATGCTGTCACTCGTGCACTGGAATGTTGTACTCCTGTGAAGGATATATTTACACAGATGGTTAACTGCCCGTAATGTCTGCCTCCAGTCTTAGTAGGTCATGGGATTCAAACCCCCTGGGATGAGTCAAACCTGTGATTTAAAAATTGAAACTCGTCGCTACCTAGCCTGGCACTCAGCATTACCATGTCTATGTGCAGTGGTTACTGTGCATGTGACAGTCACATGAACATGTACAGTGGTTAGTGCACATGTGACAGTCACATGCACATGTGCAGTGGTTAGTGCACATGTGACAGTCACATGCACACACAGTGGTTAGTGTATATGTGACTGTCCGTGATTGAAATTTACCCTGCTTAATCAACTAATGTACACACACAAAAAAACACAACCATTTATGACATAATAAATGAGAAATTTAGTAGCCTGTCGAGTAGACCTGGTGTTGCAGTTTGAAAAGGTACCCGGTATAAAACGGGCCTTTTCGCAATGCGCATGCATCAAAGTTGAACGGCATTTCCACCTGATTGAGATTGTAGACACATTTAATAACTTGTTAATTGACTGTTAACTTATTAGTGCAGAGGCCAATATAAACGAACAAAAATAAAGTATTCATTACAATGATGCCTGAAAAGTCTCCTTGCTTGTCTCACCCTACATTTCCAGAGAGCTCCTCCACAGACGGAAGCGAGCCAGAAATTCACACAAGATTTCAGGCTTGCCGTTTGACTTTGATGCATGTGCATTGCAAAAACCAGGCACCCTCTCAAACTGCGACACCGGCTGGTATCTTCTGATGTGACTGAGCTAGAAGCAACAGGTGCTCCCCTACACAAACACCGGGTCCCAGCGGAGGCAGCCCGGTCTGCCAGGGACCGTCTTACAAGCAGTACTTCGTGTAGGGAGCTCATCATGCCGCCAAGCATGCGCACTAACCACGGCAGGTGTGCATGTGACTGTCACATGCACACTAACTATTGTATGTGCCACATGACTGTCACATGCACCCTAACCACTGCATGTGTGCATGTGACTGTCACATGTGCACTAACTACTGGATGTGTGCATGTGACTGTCACATGTGTGTATGTGTGTGAAATCGGGTGGGGGGGGGGGGGGCTTCTAAGGATGTAAAATACCACTGAAAACAGTCATATATAACACTATATCTGATTGACATATTTTTGTTGGTAAATTAGTTGATTAAGCAGGCACAATTTCAATCGCAGACAATTGGTCTTCCTCATTCCACCGCCCTCTTTGCCCTTTCCTATTAATGCCAATTCCAGGCTCGGTAGCGACGAGTATCAAGCTTTTAAAGTAATTGTTTTGACTCAGCTGGGGTTTGAATCCCATGACCGACCAAAGCGAGAGGGGTGCGCTCACCTCATTCGGCCATCCCGTCTGGTGGAAATCGAATCACCATTGGCAAGCTTTATTTACCGCATGTGTCAGCCGCTCGCTACCACTTTGTGTTCGCACACTAAGAAGCTGCTGCGTCACGTCCAGCCGACCCTGGGACAACAATGTAACAAGTGCTGTTTTACCTGTGGGCGCCTTGTGACGTCACATCCGGTACTGGGCCTGCTGTGAACATAGTGATGTGCCTGTGTGTGGCTTGTTCGAGTGCAGACCTTGGCGGTTTGGATTAATCTTGCATAGTCTGAATTTTGTTAATATTTTTTAGATAAACAACTTTGATGAAAAATGGACATTTTGGAGAAATTTGAATTGAAAGAACCAAAAATAATTTTAAATTAAAATAACCTTGATTAAAAATGACAAACTTAGGAGATATTTGAAGTACAACCAGGTCAGATTAATGTTGGCACGCTTGTCAAAACTCTTTAGTAGCAACACGATATGACTAGTTCAGACGCAAATGTTGTCTGTGTGCAATGTGACTGTTACATGCACATGTGCAGTGGTTAATGTGTAGGTGACTGCCACAAGCACATGTGCGGTGGTTAGTGTGCAAGTGTCTTCAGAGGCACATGTGTAGTGGTTCTGTGCAGGTGACTGCCACATGCACATATGCAGTGGTTAGTGTACATGTGACTGTCACATGCACACATGCAGTAGTTAGTGTGCAAGTGACTGTCACATGCACACATACAGTGGTTAGGGTACATGTGACTGTCACATGCACACATGCAGTAGTTAGTGTGCATGTGACTGTCACATGCACACATACAGTGGTTAGGGTACATGTGACTGTCACATGCACATGTGCACTGGTTAGTGCACATGTGACAGGCACATGCACACATACAGTGGTTAGTGTACATGTGACTGTCACATGAACATGTATAGTGGTTAGTGTACATGTGACTGTCACATGCACATGTGCAGTGGTTAGTGTGTATGTGACAGCCACATGCACACATAGAGTGGTTAGTGTACATGTGACTGTCATATGCACATGTGCAGTGGTTAGTGCACATGTGACAGTCACATGCACACAGTGGTTAGTGTACATGTGACTGTCATATGCACATGTGCAGTGGTTAGTGTAATGTGACTGTCACATGCACACATGCAGTGGTTAGTGCGCATGTGACAGTCACATGCACCCACAGTGGTTAGTGTACATGTGACTGTCACATGCACATGTGCAGTGGTTAGTGTGCATGTGACAGTCACATGAACATGTACAGTGGTTAGTGCACATGTGACAGTCACATGCACATGTACAGTGGTTAGTGCACAAGTGACAGTCACATACACACAGTGGTTAGTGTATATGTGACAGTTTTTGAGGTTTTGAAAAGGTGAAGTTTTTATCAGATTATGCAACTTTATCAGGATAGTCGGATTACCGATTTCTAGACACAACTCGCATCAAATTAGTATAGCGTTCGTGGAGCGTCCATGGAGCTAAATCAAATCAGTAACTGACCTAATCTGGTTTACAGTAGACTTCTAACCTAAATGACCCGTCTGATATGACCTTAGATGTTGCTAGGGTGTTAAACGACAACAAACAACAACAACAAACCTAAATGACCGACACAGTAACCTGTTTTGCCATGTCATCACTAACCGTTAATGTCGTAAATCAGACGTGAACTGGTAACTGATCATACTCAATGCACTACCCGAGATAATCAACATTAACGTACAGTAAAACCTCTCTAAACGGACCCACCATGGGACCGACTTCAACTGGTCCATTTAGGCAGGTGGTCGGCTTAGGGAGTGTTTTTTTTATCGTGTCAATGGTATTGTATCAGCCATCATTTGGAACCCAAATCAAGCGATCGATATAGGGGAGTGGTTGATCTGTGGAGCTGGTCAGTTTAGAGAGGTTTTACTGTATTTAAATCAGCACTGAAGTATTCACTGACCACACCCAACACACTATGTTGTATGATAAACAATGAACATAATGTAAATTATTAAAGAATCTGTTTGTTCAACACTGACAATGGCATGTTAATTGTTAGTACACCCATCAAACGACGGGCGAGATCGCGACTAAAATGACGTTATTTTAATTTGATTTCTTTTTAAAGATGATAAAATGTAACAATGCAGCAGTCATTTAAGCTAAATATGGTTTTATTTCACTCGATTTAGTTTAGTTGTATGCGTAATGTGAAACATTGTGATGAGACAATCGTTGTAAACAGTAGAAGGCAGAGGGTGATGGGATTTACATATGAAGTATTTATACACTGAACAGCCTTTGTCGGTGTGTCTCTGCGCATGCGCGGCCCCGGGCGCTGCTCGCACGGTCATGCGCACTCAACGTCACACACATTGGTACACAGTCATGCACACGTCACGTCACACACATTGGTACACCGTCATGTGCATTCCATGTCACACACATTGGTACACGGTCATGCGCACCACATGTCATACACATTGGAACATGGTCATGCACACTCCACATCATGCACATTGGTACACGATCATGCACACCCCACATCACACACATTGGTACATGATCATGTGCACTCCATATGCCACACATTGGTACATGGTCATGCACACCACACGTCATACACATTGGTGCACGGCTATGCACACTCCACATCACACACATTGGTACATGGTCATGCACACTCCACGTCGCACACATTGGTACATGGTCATGCACACCCCACATCATGCACATTGGTACATGGTCATGCACACTCCACATCACATGCATTGGTACACGGGCATGCATACTCCACATCACACACATTGGTACATGGGCATGTGCACCACAAATCACACACATTGGTACACGGTTATGCACACTCCACATCACACACATTGGTACATGGTCATGCACACTCCACATCACACACACTGGTACACAGTCATGCACACTCCACATCATGCACATTGGTACACAGTCATGCACAATCCACACCATGCACATTGGTACACGGTCATGTACACTCCACATCACACACATTGGTACACGGCCATGCACACTCCACATCACACACATTGGTACATGGTCATGCACACCACACATCATACACATTGGTACATGGTCATGGGCACCACATGTCACACCCATTGGTACACGGTCATGTGCACCCCACGTCATGCACACTCCACATCACACACATTGGTACACGGTCATGCACACCACATGTCATGCACATTGGAACACAGAGCATACACACCCTACATCACACACAGATACACAGAGCATACACATCACACATCACACACACAGATACACAGAGCATACACATCACACACAGATACACAGAGCATACACACCCCATGGGGTGTGTATGCTCTGTGTATCTGTATCAGCTACACTGAGCATACACATCACACATCACACACATCTACACAGAGCATACACACCCCAGATCACACACACAGCTACACATAGCATGTGCACCGCCATCTTCCAACCATGGTTCAATGGCAAGAATTAGTCAAGACTAGGTCACACTGTACATACAAACACACACACTATTCGCATAAGACACGGCGCTACCTGCTGTTGCAGCTTCTCGTTTAAGAGCATTACAAAGCTAGTATCCACACTTCAAACAATAATAGGTTATTATAAATATGTGTTGTGGAATCATATCCACCAACCTCCGCTAAAACCGTTCACATGTGATATATTTGACGTTACTATGAGTTCTCCACCAGGTCCTTAAATTTGCACAATCCGATGGTTTTGAGTTTCTGATATTATCTGAGGTCATTTTTTTTTTTTTTGGTAAAGTATTTATTCATCTGAATATGACATTTGTCGGTGCCGGAGCACTGGTCTTCCGGCCATCTTACTATTGGAATTGACATTCTAAACTATCTAAGTTTGATCGGTGCTGTATTAGTCACAGCACCGATCGTGTAGAATTAAGGGAGTGGCTCCTGCTGTATAATGTACAGCACCAGTTACTGTGGTTCATGCAAAAATGGGGAGCAGCAGCGAGTAGAAGGTGTATACTCGGGGCAACTCAAACAATCGTTGTGGGTTACATTTTTCTCTTATAAAACAAGCTAACTTTATAGTTGACGACATTTTGTCCATCTTATGTAATGTTCAATGTGTTTAAACAGATTGATAGTTGTGTAGGATGTTCGGTGTGTTGTTGGTTTGTTCATGATGGTTAAGGGTGGTGGCAGGGGAGGGGGGCCCATTGGGGTGGGTGGCAGGGGGGGAAACCCACAGGAGAGCAAGCGAGGATGCGGTAATTACAGGATGAGGTAATTACATTAGTTTGAAAATTATTACGTACCTTACTTTAGATTGAAGTCACTTTTATTTCTAAATGGCTAACATTTGAGATAGCTAATGTGCAACCATGCCAAATTAATTTTGACAGGCGCGCCAAAATTCTGACACCATAGCATTCCGCAGTACAGGTTCTATTCAAGTGCCTCAGTATGCCCTTCTCTGTGGCGACAAATGTTTAATAAGTGCACCAGTATCTAAGTTAGATATATAGAATCAAATTTAGATAATTGTCTTGGTTTTGAAACTTTTATATTTTCATCGGACTATGCAGCTTTAATGTACAGGGACCACGTGACCCAGCACTCGCAGTCCAATTGGTCAGGACTGTGACCCAGGCTTCAAAGGGGACCGTCTTAGTTTGCAACAAGGCAAAAGTCACTAACTTCTTCATGTGTAGTCCCGATATGACCTTAGATGTTGCCAGGACGTAAGATTCCAACCTGCGACCAATTTTCATTTGTAACAAACGCTCGTGGATAAAGATGGACTCGGTTTTGACTAAGAATTGTTGACCTAGATGAGTGACATAAAGTCATGTGACCTATCCCTAACGCCCTTTAGGCCGTAATCGATTAATCAACTCGGGTCACCCGAGCCACTTTTTGGCGCAAGCGCACATCCTACAGACTCGGGTTGAATAAACGAATACACTCGGCGTAGACAAAATGGTGGCTTAATCTAAAACTTAATATTTTTTTCAATAACCGATATATATACAGCAAAATAGGATTTAAAGTATGTTATGATTGTAGAAGCTGAAAATCTGGGTTATTAAAGAAAAGCAATAAAACAACACATAGGACTTGTACTGGTAGCTGTTATCCTACAGGTACCAGCACAGATATGATGTCATCGCTCCTACCAAACCCCAGCCAAGAGGTGGGTTACTGGGGTCGGGTCATTTTGCACACGGCACGTGTATTTCTCGACTCCACTCGCGGTGTTTGATTAGAAATTCTGATGACTCGGTCGACCCGAGTCGCCCAGGTCGTGTTAATCGATTACGGCCAGAGTGGCCAGTCAACATAAAGGCACGTGACCTAGTGGCCAGTCAGCAGTCCAGTCACATGGGCGTCACATTACTAGTCTGGTGAGTCTGTGAACCTGCGATCCAGCCACACTCTCTAACTTCTAAGTCTAAACAAGTTACCTGATGTTTGTCAACTTTGACACTTGCGTAAAACAGTTCGGTTTAGGTTTCTAACGAACCGTGGGCCTGCAGTAGACCACAATGAACAAAGCTATCCAACTACAAGAATCAGTCACAAAGTACTCCTTTAACGTCAGGGCGGTACAGGTATATATACACATATCAAATAGAACAACTCCAATCACGTGGTCACCTCCATACAACAAGTTCGTCTGAAGCGCAGTCGTCACTGATTGGTCGTCACTCTCGTCACACCTGATTGGTTACGGCTGTTGGGTGCTGCCACACAAAAGGAGATGAGTGGCTTGATGAAGGAACCTCCTGTTAACCACATCGACTTCAACTCACCAGGTAGAGGTCCGAGTCTCCGGATTTGGCGGGAGATCTCCCTAATGTATAACAAAATAACCCCAAAACCGAGTCTCCGGATTTGGCGGGAGATCTCCAGAATTTATAACAAAATAACCCCATTCCGAGTCTCCCAATTTGGCTGGAGATCTCCCTAAGGTATAACAAAATAACCCCAAATCAGAGTCTCCCAATTTGGCGGGAGATCTCCCTAAAGTATAACAAAATAACCCCAAATTCGAGTCTCCCAATTTGGCGGGAGATCTCCCTAAAGTATAACAAAATAACCCCAAATTCGAGTCTCCCAATTTGGCAGGAGATCTCCGTAAGGTATAACAAAATAACCCCAAATCCGAGTCTCCCAATTTGGCGGGAGATCTCCCTAAAGTATAAAAAAATAACCCCAATATCCTGATTTCCCGTTTTCAATTAGGAATATCCCTCCATAGAATCATGTTAACTTGTTTTTGAGGAGGTTTAAACAAAGATTTTACACATTTGTTAATGTCAAAATGCACTACAATGCACCATTTTGTATCACTCTTTTTTCATAATTATCCACAAGAGGCCCCCCCGAACCGTCCCACCTATTGTAGGCAGCATGTCCCCCTTTAGGCCAAGTTATTTCTCCCTATTTACAATTTGCGTATTAGGAAGACCTCCCTACTCACACTCTTTATCTACTTGGCAACTCATCACCAGGTCACGTGACTTTGCAGCTCTCACCAGAGGGCAGCACTCGACACCGAAGCACTATGCACGCCACACACGAGGCAAGGAAGTGCTGAGCGCTGAGTGCAATCACGCAACAAGTGCGGCTATGGTTTAACAGTTAAAACTGGGAGGGAGATGGCAGCGAGGCCAAGAAGCGGCTATAGTTGTCTGCGTACAACTTCCGGTTGTCTCTCTGCGCATGCGTCAGGCGTTGTTAATGGCGACAAGAAGTTCACCATCTGATTGGCTGTGAGCCGCTAGGTGTGTCTGTACCCAGAAGTCAGTGCGACTAGGTAGAATAGGTAGTCCGAGGGCCCGCCTCCACATCCGGTCTGACTGGGGTATCCTTCCACGGATCGAGAACTACTTCCGGTATTAGCGGGGTGTAACATAATCCGTGAGAATCTCCACTCTACAAGGTGTATAGTAGTTCATTCGTGTAAGCTCTCTATGGCATACTGACATGTTTATATTAAACGAGTAAAGCACGAGTAACTTACAGCGTCATCAAAGGCCGGTTGCTCTCATACCGTGTCTATGTGGTGTGGGAGGTTAAAAATCCCTTGGGTCGGTAAAAGTGTAGGCTCGGGCTTTCTATCGACCAGCAGTGGAATGAGGAAGACCAGTCATCTATGACTGAAATTTCCCCTGCTTAAACAACTAATGGACCCAAAAAAAAAAAAAACATCTTAAAGCCACAGCTCGAACACTAGGCAGTAAGCGCCCCATTTAACAGAACACATCGCACCACCGAAGTCTCCAATTCGAATCCAACAGCACATTTAACACGAAGCACTGTAGCTGACTGAGATTGTCTCCGTGGGACTCTCTCCACCAGGGTCTTCCAACAACAACAACAACAATAATAACATCAACATCAACACACACAGCTTCCTTTTCATCTCTTTTTTTTCCATTTGTTTTTCTCTCTAAATGTCCACCAGGGGGAGCCTCTGGTTCAGCTCCAGCGTCCCTCCTCTGGAGACGACACCGCGTCTGCATCCATCGTCATCGCTGACTCTTCCACCACTGCCCTCAAGGACTCCGCACAGAATCTGGTCCAGGCGCGTCCGGGTCAGCTCTACAGCTTTTATTATTCCGAGTCACCCTGGACCCAGCACGTCTGGGTCAGCGATGCAGCTTTTATTATTCCGAGTCACCCTGGACCCGGCGCGTCCGAGTCAGCGATGCGGCTTTTATTATTCCAAGCTCACCAGATGGCGTTCGTACTCGCCAAATGCGCCTTTCGCACCAGTCAGCCCATGTTCCATCCAACTCTGGTGCCGTTACCAGGATCCAGAAAGCTCCATTTACTTCCTCCCTTCCTCTTCCCATTCCCCGCAAACAACAATGCGCGTCCACAAACACCCGGCCTCCCCCAGCCCCTGCTCGGCGTCGGCCCAGTGTCCGTCCTTCCGTATCCTCCCCCTCCCTCCCTCCGCCCTCCCTCCGCTCTCCCTCCCCCTTAGCACGGGTAGCGCTTGTCCCGGAACTCCTGCCAGACGTCGTAGTTGATCACCTCGTCGTACGACGGCACATCGTCGACGAACTCGAAGAACTCTTCCAACAGCTCGGGCGGGTCGAGCTCGAAGAACTTGGAGTGCTTGGCCATGATCTTAACAATCTCGAGGTTGTCGACGAGACACTCAAACTCTCCCATCTCGACGACGAGCCATTCCTCGTTCGGCTTGAGGAAGGGTTTCTGCTTGTGGTACTCCAGGATCACTTCCGGTACACATGGGTACTCGATGGGCTTCGACGTGTCCACCTTGATTTCGCGCTTCACTTTGTTCTTGCGCTTCTTTGAACCTGTCGTATAGATGGATGGACAGCATTATTTAACTACTCGGTCTTGTATTAATTAACCTATTGCTGGTCAATTTAAAAGTTAAAGCTGCATAGTCCGATGAGGCATCAAATTTTCAAAACCAAAACAATTATTTTAATTTAATTCTACATATCTAACTTAGAAGCTGGTGCACTTGGTCAACCTTTGTCTGGGGAATACTGAGGCAATTTAATAGAACCTGTTACTGCTGAAGCCTATGGTGTGTTTGCCAACATTAATGTGCATTCTTGCACTTCAAATAGCTCAAATGTTTGGCATTTAAAATAAAAGTTACTTCAAGCGAATGTAAGGTAGACTGTAGCAATCAATCTAATATATTTATCTCAGAAAGTGACAGAAACTTAAAACTATCGGACTATGTAACTTTAATATGTACAGTATAACCCCGTTAAACCAAGCTCGGTTAAACCAAATGATCGGTTAATTCAAACTTTTTTCAGAGGCCCGGCAAAATACTACCATTTATCATATCAACAAGTTGGTTAAACCAAAGTCGGGTAATCCAAATTATCGGTTAATCCAAAGAAAATTGTCGGACCCCAGGCCACTCCCGTATGGTTAAACCAAACTTTCATGTGGTTATAAGGCCATCTGAGACCCCATTGAATTTTTTATATAATAAATTGTAGTATTTTGCCGGGCCGCCAAAAAAAGTTAGGATTAACCGATTGTTTAGTTTAACCGAGCAGGGTTTAACAGAGTTATACTGTACATGCTCAAAGTCAAAGTTAAAGACAAAGCTCGGTTAAACCGATGATCGGCTAATCCAAACAAATTTCTAGGGTCCCTTCAAGTTTGGTTTAACAGGGTTATACTGTATATATATATGTGAAATGTAAAAGGGAGTTTTATATAAATATTATAGTAATGGAACTGGAATAGGTCATCTGTATGAAGGCCTGTAGAAAGTTCTAGAACAAGTACCTTGAGCTGTATGGTTAGCACTTGTGTGTGCATGCAAGTAGGGCTAGTGGGTGCTGTGTAGGGGTTTACAAGCAGGCCCCACACTGCAGTGAGACGCCCGCTGCTACTGAATTTTGTTTTAAATAAAGGGTTGGTTTTATCCAGCCAGAGATTTTATAACCACATTGATATTGTAATGGCTAATGTGTGATGAATAAGACTTATGCGAGTATAAAGGCGCAGAAGGGAATATTCCCTTATTCATCACCCATATGTTGTGTACTACTTTATGGGTGACACTTCGGAACACAGTTATTATATATGAAGGGCTCAGGCGCAAAAAAAAACCCAGACAAATCCATTTTAGTTTGTTTTCTTCAAAATAGAATTCGCTGTTGTGCTTTCCCCGTTAAAGTTGATTGATTTCATATTCATAGGGGATGTGTCCGTTTTCAGCGAACAAACAGATTTAATTATCGGAATGATGGCAGCTTCAGCTCAAAGTTAGTAGTCATTGCTTCATTTCGTCCCATATGGCATTTGTCAGTTTATTGCACCTGAACCCTTCATATAAACTAAAGCCTTATTCACGCATACATGTTAAACCGGCTTAACTAACCCGATTTAGTCCAGCTTAAAATGTGTGTGTGAATGAGACACTAAATCGGTTTAGCGCTAAGTCGACTCAACCAGTTCGCTTCATGTAAGCCAGTTTGTGAGGTGGATTAGTTCAACTATTTTAGACTAAAATGGTTTAAGTTCCACATGTGAACACATTAAACCAGCTTAAGTAGTTAAATTACATATATTGTTTTAACATTTGCTCCCTGATGTTGACAGTGAATGGTGCTCGCTTGCTCTTTTCAATTTTAACACTATTTTTATTAAGTCACACTCCTAAATAACAGAATTTGATCTTAGCAGTGAGTAATCACGTTCCCACAAAATACTGAATTTGATCTGAAGCAGTGAGTAGTCACACTCCCACAAAATACAGAATTTGATCTGAAGCAGTGAGTAGTCATGCTCCCACAAAATACAGAATTTGATCTGAAGCAGTGAGTAGTCACGATCCCACAAAATACAGAATTTGATCTGAAGCAGTGAGTAGTCATGCTCCCACAAAATACAGAATTTGATCTGAAGCAGTGAGTAGTCACGCTTCCACAAAATACTGAATTTGATCTGAAGCAGTGCGATATTGATTGAAATTGTGCTCTTTGTTGGTCATTTTTCTTTTACAAACGTTTGCTCGCACAGAATAAATATGTAGACTCCCTCCTTAAACCGGTTTAACTACTGCGTGTGTTGAACGCAACAAGTTTTCAAAAGTATGTATGTGTGAAGGCAATGCTAAATCGGTTTAGTTCAACCAGTTTAGCTAAGTCAGCTTAGTTAAACCAGTTTAGCTAAATCAGTTTAGTACAGAACTCTCCTGCCAGTTTTACCTGCTGGTTTCGGACGAGTCTTGCGTGGTTTTGCTGCGCCGTCCTCGGACGCACTCTTCGTCCTCGGCCTTTCCTTCTTGGACTCAGACCGAGTACATTCCGCAGAGTCACTACTGGTCTTGCGTTGCTGCTTCTTCTCCTCCCGCCGCTCCTCCTCCCGCCTCTCCTCTCGCCTCCTCTCCTTCTTCTCCTTCTTCTCTTTCTCCTTCTCCTTCTCCTTCTCCTTTTTGCTGTCACCGCTGCCGAACATCTTCTTGAACATGGCGGCTGGCGGTGCGGGTGCTACGCGCTGGTAGCAGGTGGTGGGAGAGGAGGTGTGTGTGTTCAGATGGAGTTCACTCCGTTATCTGCTGCTAGAGGCACTCACTGGTTCAGACACCGTCCACTTCCTGTAAACAAGACAAGGAAAGCTTGTTTTATTTAACGACGCCTCTAGAGCACATTGATTTTTATCATTCGGTATTGAACCTCAAAACATATGGTCATTCTGACATATTTCTTTAGAGGAAACCTGCTGTCACCACACAGGCTACTCTTTCTGATAAGAGGCAAGGCATCTGTTATATGCACTTTCCCACAGACAGGACAGCACATACCATGATGGCCTTTGATGAACCAGTTTTGCAGCACTGGTTGGAACGGAAAATAGCCCAAACTGCAAATAGGTCCACTGAGCAGGATCGATCGGATGACCCACACTTTCTCAGGTGGACACTCTACCACCTGAGCTATGTCCTGCTCCCCCTTGTAAATAAGAGAAAAGGGTAAAACTGTCAGCCAGCTGCTGCACCTCCAGCACTAACCCGACAGGGGGCGCTGTGACGCAATCCAGGTAATGGTGGAAGGAGTGTATAGCATTGCACATTGACATTATCGGTATACAGTAGAGGGGCCTGTAGCTTCCATACATCCAGGTACGCAGCTGTGTATAACCTGGTTGGTTGTTGGAGTTTTACGTCCTAGCAACATCTAAGGTCATATCAGGACGGATCCCGACTTGTGACAATGCACAATCAAGGTGACTTTATTGTGCTGCCCCACTGGGAGACCAGACCACCAGCACCATGACTTGATATCCCACTCAGTCACATTATCCTGACACTGAGCCAACCAGTCATTGCCCTATTCTATTAATGCCAAGTACTAGGCGAGGAAGCGACAAGTATCTATTTTTATAAGTCATTGGTTTGACTCGACCGGGAGCCGAACTTTCGACCTTCCGCACGCGAGGCCTGTGCTCTACGGATTCGGGCACTGCGCCCGGTCTCAGACCACTGTTGTCATGACATGGCAGGTGTCCTGTAATCAGAGGGACGGTCAAAATAGTGGAAAACAGTGGGTGCAGTGAAAAGTTGTTTGGACTTGGCAGGTGGTTCCCGGTCACAATGGAGGGTGAAGACGGGTAGGTCTGTATTATTGACACAGGAGAGCACGGGTAGGCGGGGCGAGACACGGCAGGTGTGTTTCGCCAACAGATGAAGCCGGAAGTGGAACTAATTATAAGCAAGACACATAAGTAAGATACACATAAGCAAGATACAAATAAGTAATATATAAGTAAGATACATATAAGTAAGAAACATACAAGTAAAATATGTGTAAGATACTTATAAGTAAGATACATACAAGTAAGATACATATAAGTAAGATACACAAGAGTAAGATACATATAAGTAAGATACATATAAGTAAGATATATATAAGCAAGATACACAGGGGTAAGATACCTATAAGTAAGATACATAGAAGTAAGATACATATAAGCAAGATACATATAAGTCATATAAGTAAGATACTTATAAGTACAATACACAGGGGTAAGATACATATAAGTAAGATACATATAAGTAAGATATATAAGTAAGATACACAGGAGTAAGATACATATAAGTAAGATACATATAAGCAAGATACACAGGGGTAAGATACATATAACTTAATAAGATACATATAAGTAAGATACATATAAGTAAGATACACAGGAGTAAGATACATATAAGTAAGATACGCATAAGTACGATACATATATGCAAGATATATATATATATATATGTAGGATACTTATAAGTAAGAGAGTTATAACTAAGATACTTATAGGTAAGATACATGTATGTAAAATGCATATAACCTATAAGCAAGACACATATATATGCAAGATGCATGTAAGTAAGATGCGTATAAGAAAGATACATATAAACAAGATGGATTTAAGCACTATACATCTATGCAAGATGTCTATTAGCAAGATGTATATAAGTAAGGTACATATAAGCAAGATGTATATAAGTAAGATACATATCAGCAAGATGTATATAAGTAAGATACATATAAGCAAGATGTATATAAGTAAGATACATATAAGCAAGATGAACAGGTAATATAAATCAGCAGCTGCCCACAAGTGTGGCGCCATCTGGTGTATGAGGCGGTAAACAGCGGTGTAGAGAGTTACAGTTATCGACTAAAGCTAAGATTCCACATACGCCCTATGTGGTATTCTGTATGCGACATAAAATGGAAGAAATATACACAGAATAGGTTTTATTCCATATGTCCGACTGTGAATGCGGTTTGTCTAGATGGCAAACTGGATCGCTCCATGTGGCGATCGGTGTGAATGCGTATACAAAATCAGATGGACTGACTGAAAATGCGTGGGTATTCATATTGATGGGATCACACAAATCACATATGTCATTCGCATTTGCATACCACATACCGCATACCACGTATATGGAATCCTAGTGTTACATTTAATTGCGGAACTTCTATAAGCATGCGCAGGTGGCACACGCGACTTGTTGGTTGACACTTCAGTTCATGTCCTCAACTTGGACGGACCTATAAACAACTAAGCGCAACCCCCTGACAACTCTGCCAACTGCCAACTTGCTAAGCTGCTAACAGGTCTCCATCTGTGTCTGGGTGAGGGGGGGGGGGGGGGG
>CM059196.1:1867759-1935951 GCA_030323885.1 Branchipolynoe longqiensis
TGGGAGTATAACGGCGTGGAAGGGAATTATTATCATTGTTATTATTACTATTATTCTGCATATTGCCACCTTTCTATGCTCATGACTGGTGGCGCCGCCACCCGGCGCTCCTCCTCACTACCGGGCGCGCCAAACCGCCACTCGGACCGGAGCATTTTATTGTGAAAAACTGATTATGATAAACTGTGTTTTATTTTCGTCAAGTGAAGTTCATTCCGAGGCTTGACTCTACTGGTCCGGAGGGGCGGTGGGACAAACACGTGTAGTGGGCGGTGTGCAATTCCTTGACCTTGACCTTGACCTTGGCGTTGCAGAAAGCTTGTGTCTTCACTCATACTTATACTTATAGTCCTCCAAAAGCTTCGGCGCATGTGGAGGCTCTGAAAAAGTCAATCAAAAGTGTAAGCACTTAATATTGTCTTCGTGTAAAAATACAGAGCGTCCCGGATGGGGTCATAATAATAATAATAATAATAATAATAATAATAATAATAATAATAATAATATATTTATTTCCACATGTTCATGTACGACACAATTGATATTTATATCAGTAATTATTTTCACATAGTAAAGAAAAAGGAGAATGCATAAGTACAATACTTAATGAGGTTCTTTTCCCATTTAAAAATAACACTGATACATTGCTTATACCATAGAAATAATAAATAGAAAAATAAAAGTTAAAAGCATATCAACATGACCAGCAATACTGTAAATTACATCTCAATATTTATGTACCAGACTACTATGTGTTTTCACTCTGGTAAACCTTAAATATTTTCTTTTTATACATTCGTTGAAACATGTAAAGTTTTCAACGTTTTCATGGTCATACAATTTACACATAGCGTATGACTGGAGCCTGGAGGCGCGGGGTGGGGGGGGGGGGGTGTCAGTCAAGTATGACTTTATCGTTTATGAAAATGTTGATATTGATTTTTTCGTCGAGCATTTTTGCTTGGTTTTTATACGTTTGTTGTTGGGTTTTTTTTGTGATGGGTGTATTTATGCTGTCCATAAAGTGCCTGTCACACTATGCTGGATTGAGCAACGGACAGAGTTTTCTAGTCTGGTGGCGTTTGGGCGTGATAAGTATCAAAATGTGTCGAAATGTTGCGATATCGGGTCAAAGGCGACCAGACGAACAAACAGTAAACGGACATGAAACGTACATGAACGGATAGCCAACGGATGATAAGCGGACTAAAGAAACTCAAACCGGATAAGAACTGTAGACGTCAATCCAGTGGCATCCGTTCCAAGTTTTGTGCATGTTCAAAACTTGCCACCGTAGACACTGGACACCACTGGACACAGAACGGAAACGCTGGATGCTGACCGTATAGAAACCGGACATTGATGTATTCCACCGAACTTTGTTTGGTTTCTTTCCGTTTCCCCAATCAGGTGAGGTGTGACAGAGCCTTTAACAGTTAAGTCTAATTACTTGTTTTCGCTGCTAGACAGTACTGTGACTCCCCTTGTTTTGATCACTTTCAGTTGTGTCGCTATCTACTGCATGCATTCTTTCTTTCTTTGTAAGCACATCCCGCAAACCTCTGTGAGTTTGTTCGTTCTACAATGGGAGAGTTGTTTGATGACCAAAAGTTACTTTCTCTGACAACGTTCGTTGATTAAGCAGGGGAATTTTCAATCGCAGAAATTGGTCTTCATCATTCCACTGCTCCTTGCCCTATCCTAGTGTAGTGGTCTGCACTGACCTCTCAGGCAAGTAACTACATAGAGAGGTAGGTGTGGGTAGTGTGGTGATATCAGGGAGCCTAGGTGGTGTAATGGTTAGCACACTGGCCCGGAATGCAAAGAGATGTGGGGTTGAGTCCCGCTCTAGGCGCAATATTTCCCATTTTCATCACCCCCATGACACTGGTTGCCGTGACCAGGATCCTGTATAAGCTATGCGCTGTATGGTTGTTGAACCTACCCTGTGTATGTAAGTGTGTTGCATTGCCTGTAAGTATGTAATTGCAAGCATGAAAAGACTTACAATTCCAGGGGGACGAGTGTAGTGGTCTGCACTGACCTCTTAGGAAAGTAACTACATACAGAGGTAGGCATGGGTAGTGTGGTGATATCAGAGAGCCTAGGTGGTGTAATGGTTAGCACACGGCCCGGAAGGAATGCAAAGAGATGTGGGTTCGAGTCCCGCTCTAGGCGCAATATTTCCCATTTTCATCACCCCCATGACATTAGTAATGCCGAAAACCAGGCAAGTATACGTTTTTAAGTCATTCGTTTGACTCAACCAGGGTTTGAACACCGGGGGTTGAAATCGCATGACCTACCAACATGAGAGGCAAGCGATCAACTCATTTGGTCAGCCAGTCTGGGTCTGTAGTAAAATGCTGATTGGACAACTTAGGGTGGGGGGGGGGGGGCAGAAGGGGGGGGGTCTGGAAACAATAGGCTCAGTGATCATCACCCGTCCTGAATGACCTTAGATGTTGTCAGGACATAACCGCCGCCCCCCCCCCCCAAAACCCCACAACAAAGACTGGTCATCTAGGATTGTAATAATTTCCATACAAGTAGATGGATAAAGCTCTTTCATTCATAAATTGTACAATAGGTGAGGTGACACTAAGATGTGAGAATAGAATGTGGAAGCAGATGTTTTATAGGTCAGCTCTTGTGACAAGGCCAACTTTATTTCATAGCTAGTCTTATCAGCGAATGGGAATAATTATGGTTTATTTATATATTGTGAAACTAACTCTGGGGGTTATTTATGGTCATGACTATTTGAATCGTCAGTCAACCCTGAGAACCACAACTCGACCCATCACTTCACTATCTGATGTCCCAGAATCAGCTTGGTTGTTGGAGTTTTACGTCCTGGCAACATTTAAGGTCATATCAGGAGGGGTACTGCCTTGTGACTGCCTTGTGACACTCATGGTGAGTTTATAGTGCTGTCCCACTGGGAGACCAGACCGCCATCACCATGACCTAATATCGCACTCAGTCACATTATCCTGACCCTGAGCCAACCGGTCCTTGCCCTATTGGTTTGACTCCAATAACCAACCATGTTGCAGGACGGAGGTTATAGGCTTACTGTGGTAGTTGTTGTTATTTATGTTACTTTTCTTTTTCAAGGTGGGGGGGGGGGGGATTTGAGAGAGGAAAAGGGAGGTTGCTCAATATATGCCAAACATGACTTGTCATGTGTCACTGTTTGCAGTCACGGCCATCAATATATACCGAACATGACTCGTCATGTGTCACGGTGATTGCTGTCAACAACTGAAGTCAGTGACTGTCACTAATAAGGCAGGTGAATCAATACAGCAATACTCGCGTCACAAACGCGCAATGCAGTCACGTCCATCAATATACCGAACATGACTCATCATGTGTCACCGTGATTGCTGTCAACAACTGAAGTCAGTGACTGTCACTAATAAGGCAGGTGAATCATGACAGCAATACTCACGTCACAAATGCGCAATGCATTCATGTCCATCAATATATACCGAACATGACTCATCATGTGTCACCGTGATTGTTGTCAACAACTGAAGTCAGTGACTGTCACTAATAAGGCAGGTGAATCGTGACAGCAATACTAGCGTCACAAACATGCAATGCAGTCACGCCCATCAATATATACCGAACATGACTCATCATGTGTCACCGTGATTGCTGTCAACAACTGAAGTCAGTGACTGTCACTAATAAGGCAGGTGAATCATGACAGCAATACTCGCGTCACAAATGCGCAATGCAGTCATGTCCGTCAATACATACCAAACATGACTCGTCATGTGTCACTGTGACCGCTGTCAACAACTGAAGTCAGTGACTGTCACTTATAAGGTAGGTGAATCGTGACAGCAATACTCGCATCACAAACGCACAATGCAGTCACATCCATCGATATATACCGAACATGACTCGTCATGTGTCACTGTGACCACTGTCAACAACTGAAGTCAGTGACTGTCACTTTTAAGGTAGTTGAATCGTGACAGCAATACTCGCGTCACAAACACGCAATGCAGTCACGTCCATCAATAGATACCGAAAATGACTCGTCATGTGTTACTGTGACCGCTGTCAACAACTGAAGTCAGTGACTGTCACTTATATCGCAGGTGAATCTTGACAGCAACCCAGATAGCACACAGCCGTCGGCCCGACATCGGCTATTGGTCGCACCGTCGCCACCGACTTTCCACCGTCGGGCTGACGGTGGTGTTCCGACGTTGGGTTTCAATCCCTTTCCACTTTTCAGCCACCGTCGGGCCACCGTCGGGCCGACGGCGGTGGTTCGCCACTGGTTTCCATTGATTTTCCACATTTGGTCCACCGTCGAGCTACCGTCGGGCCGATGGTGGTGTTCCGACGTTGGGTTTCAATCCCTTTCCACTTTTGAGCCACCGTTGGGCCACCGTCGGGCCGACGGCGGTGGTTCGCCGCTGGTTTCCATTGATTTTCCACATTTGGTCCACCGTCGAGCCACCGTCGGGCCGACGGTGGTAGCCCGCACATGAGCAGTTCTTTAAATTTGGTTTACGGTTCGAGTCGCCAGCGGAGCACATGCGATCGTTGAGCAGCGTTCTTTTTCTACAAATAACTCCAAAAATCAGAGGAATATTAAGGAATTACTCAACAGGTTTGTTTATTAATATGTTTAGATTATTTTGTAAAAGTTTTGTAATTTATTAGGATGTATTAATGGAATTATTCGTGTTAATACAATTTGAATTACCCTGTACGGAATGTTGACGAAGAACCGCCATCTTGGTTTTTTCCGAGAAGACACTGTCACTATAGTGTCAATATGTACAGTTGCAAAATATTAGTTTTATTCAAAATTAATAGATATCAAGAACCATTATAAGCAACCCTAACCTTATAAATTTAATATAATCTTTTTGGTAACAATTTGTTTCTATGTGGAGTGGTTGTAGAGATATTTCACTTTTTCTGTATTTAATTAAGCACTAACCCTAACCCTAACCCATACAGAAAAAGGAAAATATCTCTACAACCACACCACGTAGAAACAAATCGCTTGGTACACATATATAGACAATAGCGTTACCAACAAGATTATATTAAATTTATACGGTAAAGGGCGCATATATGCGTAATGCGAATGCGAATGCGACAAAAAATCGAAACGCCTTGAAACCTATGAGCTACATTCCATACACGCGTAATGCGTAATGCGAATGCGAATGCGTCAGAAATTCATTATCCCGATCGGTCCCTGTAGCGATCGGTGCGTAATGCGTAATGCGTAAAAGATGTGCGGATAGAAAAGCATCAGTCGCATTTGTCCATTGATATAGGGTTGGAGGAGGCGACTGATAATTACGGACAGCCGGGACAAGGTGGTGCGAACAGAATAGCATCAGTCGCATTTGTCCATTGATATAAGGCTGGAGGAGGCGACTGATAATTACGGACAGCCGGTGCAAACATGTAGGTTTATGGGGCGGACCTGTGAGGAAGCAGTCTTCATATTTGGGACGGTCCTAACATCCCTCTAAGCAAGCTAAACTGAGCCATGTTTGGACCGTCCCATTCTCTGTGTGTGTCTGTGTGTGTGTCTCTGTGTGTGTATCTGTGTCTGTGTGCGTGTCTCTGTTTGTGTGTCTGTGTGTGTCTCTGTGTGTGTCTCTGTGTTGTGTCTCTGTGTCTGTGTGTGTGTGTCTATGTGTGTGTATCTGTGTCTATGTGTGTCTCTGTGTGTGTGTCTGTGTGTGTCTGTGTCTGTGTGTGTCTGTCTCTGTGTGTGTCTGTGTGTGTGTCTCTGTGTTGTGTCTCTGTGTCTCTGTGTGTGTCTGTGTCTCTGTGTCTTTGTGTCTCTGTTGCTGTGTGTGTGTCTGTGTCTGTGTATGTATCTCTGTGTCTCTGTGTGTGTCTCTGTGTTTCTGTGTGTGTGTGTCTGTGTGTGTGTCTCTGTGTGTGTCTCTGTGTCTGTGTGTGTGTCTCTGTGTCTGTGTGTGTGTCTCTGTGTGTGTCTGTGTGTGTGTCTGTGTTTGTGTCTCTGTGTCTCTGTGTGTGTCTCTGTGTGTCTCTCTGTGTGTATCTGTGTCTTTGTATCTGTCTCTGTGTCTGTGTGTGTCTATGTCTGTGTGTGTCTGTGTGTGTGTCCCTGTGTGTGTCTCTGTGTCTTTGTGTGTGTCTGTTGTGTATTGTGTGTGTCTGTGTGTGTGTCTCTGTATTCTGTCTGTGTGTCTGTGTGTGTGCTCTGTGTGTGTATCTGTGTCTGTGTGTGTTCTGTTGTCTGTCTCTGTGTGTGTGTCTCTGTGTGTGTGTCTCTGTGTTGTGTCTCTGTGTGTCTGTGTCTTTGTGTCTCTGTTGCTGTGTGTGTGTCTGTGTGTGTATCTCTGTGTCTCTGTGTGTGTCTCTGTGTTTCTGTGTGTGTGTCTGTGTGTGTGTCTCTGTGTATGTCTCTGTGTGTGTCTCTGTGTGTGTCTGTGTGTGTGTCTCTGTGTTGTGTCTCTGTGTTGTGTCTCTGTGTGTGTCTCTGTGTGTGTATATGTGTCTCTGTGTGTGTGTCTCTGTCTCTGTGTGTGTCTCTGTGTGTGTGTCTGTGTGTGTGTCTCTGTGTGTGTCTCTGTGTGTGTCTCTCTGTGTGTCTGTGTGTATCTGTGTCTGTGTGTGTCTCTGTGTGTATATGTGTCTGTGTGTATATGTGTCTGTGTGTGTCTCTTTGTCAGAGACACACATAGAGACACACACAGAGACACAGAGTCACACACACAGAGTCACACACAGAGACACACACAGAGACACGGAGACACAGACACACACATAGGGACATGCACAGAGACACAGAGTCACACACACACAGACACACAGAGTCACACACACAGAGTCACACACACAGAGACACACACAGAGACACGGAGACACAGACACACACATAGAGACACACACAGAGACACAGAGTCACACACACTTTTTATATACTTCACTGCATAACGCATAACGCATAACGCATTACGCATTACGCGTATATGGAATGCTGGCATTCGCATAACGCATAACGCGTAACGCATAACGCATTACGCATTACGCGTATATGGAATGCGCCCTTTAGGGTTCTCGATTTCTATTAATTTTGAATAAAACTAATATTTTTGCACCTATACGTATTGACACTAGAGTGACAGTGTCTTCTCGGAAAAAAACCAAGATGGCCTTCGGGCCGACAGCGTTTGTCGCCTTCGGGCCGACAGCGTTTGTTGCCGTCGGGCCGACGTTGTTTTGTCGCCGTCGGCTCGTCGGCGGTTTCCGCCGTTGGGGTGACGGCGGCAGCCGCTGTCGAGTCGATCGTGGGAGGTTGGACAAAACAACGTCGGCCCGATGGCGGTTTCCACCATCGGGCCGACGGAGCGGCCGCCGTCGGGCCGCCGTCGGGCCGATGTCGGGCCGACAGCTGTGTGCTATCTGGGAATACTCGCGTCACAAACACGCAATGCAGTCACATCCACTCCCGTCCACTCCCGTCCAGTCACACGGCCTTATGCAAATCAGGTCACGTGCTCGTATGTGCGCGGGTGCCCGGATGTGTGGACTGGCCGATAATGGAGTATTGTGGTGTGTGCGAGCCATTCGTCTGTTTTACAGTTATGGGCGTTTGAAGACCGTGTGACAAGACAATGGTCATGTGTCTGGGTCACCGGCAGTCGTTCACATCGCCTAACCTCTCACACGAGTGGCTTGTTTTGTTAGTTTATATTCTCCATTGTGATGCCTTACATATTAATTAGCTTCTGCTGACATCAGCTGAATGGATTTGACTACTTCTAGGTATTTACACAATGGCCGACAAGTCTGGGTACTCAGTGCTCATTGCTTACTAATTGGTAACTGCTGTAGATTAAAGTTGCATAATCCGATGATTTTGAGTTTCTGTCATTTTCTCAGATAACGATATTAGATTGATCGTTATACTCTACCTTACTTTATTTTCAAGGAACCTTTATTTTAAATGGCTAACTTTGGAGGTATTTGAAGTGCAACCATGCGAAATTAATGTTGGCAAGCATGGCAAACCTCTGACACCATGGGCTGCAGCAGTAACAGGTTTTATTCAATTGTCTCAGTATTCCCTTCTATACGGTGACACATACTTAATAAGTGCACCAGTATCTAAGTAAGATGTGTGGAATTAAATTTTAATAATTGTTTTAGTTTTGAAAAGTTTTGAACGTTTCCATCTAGCTATCCACCTTCAATAACAAGCTTCTCTCTCCCTCTCTCTCTCTCCTGCTCTCCCCCTCCCTCTTCCGCCCTGTCCCCCCTATATCTCTTGCTTTCTCTCTTTGTCCCTCTCTATCTCTCTCCCGCTCTCCCTCTCTATCTCTCTCCCACTCCCCTCTCTCCCACTGTCTCTCCTTCTCCCCCTCTCTATCTCTCTCCCTCTATTTCTCTCCCTCCTCTCTTCCACTCCACTCTCTCCCACTCCCCTCTCTATCTCTCTCCCTCTCTCCCCTCTCTCCAACTTTCTCCCTCTTCCTCTCTCCCCTCTCTCCATCTCTCTCCCTCTCTCTGCTTCTCCCTCTCCTCTCTCCTTCTCTCCCACTCGATTTCTCTCCCCTCTCTACCCCACTCTCTCTCCCGCTTTCGCCATCTCTCCCTCCTTCTCCCTCTCTATCTCTCTCCCGCTCTCTATCTCTGACTCTCTATCTCTCTCCCCCTCCTCTCTCTCCCACTCTCCTTCTCCCCCTCTCTATCTCTCTCCCTCCCCCCTCTATCTCTCCCTCTCCCCTCTCTCCCACTCTCTCCCCCCTTCTCACTCTCTTCCCTCTCCCCTCTCCCCCTCCCTCTCTCCCACTCTCTATCGCTCTCCGTCTCTCTCTCCCTCTCCCCCCTCTCTCTCCTACTCTCTATCGCTCTCCCACTCTCTCTCTCTCTCTCCCTGTCTCCCTCTCTCCCACTGGATCTCTCTACGTACCCACTCTCTCTCCCGCTCTCTCCATCTTCCTCCCGCTCTCCCCTCTCTCTCATTCTCTTCTCATACTTGGGCATAGACTAAAAACACCAATCAGGGCAAGTTGTAGAAAAACAAAATTTTTCCTGCAGAAATCGATTTTGAAATATGTTTAGTCTGCTGTCGGTAATCGGTTAATGTAAGCGCGACACGTCGCCACTGTCGTAAATCGGTGTAACCCAACCCTGGCAGCTTCACAACCAGTTCTACGAAAATAGAGCAAAATAATGGACTCCATCTACGTCAAAGGCATGCATGCATAAATATACTTAGAGACAATCAATAAATGTGAATGCAAATTGTGTGTTCATCAGTTATTGTATCTTACTGTGTACCTTACTCTATATACCTTTGATTGTGTGTAAGAACAGTGCCTCCGCGCTGAAAAAAAAGTATATTCTGATGAATAAACTGTTTTACCAATTTTATTTATTTATAATCCTGAAATAGGAAAAAATAAAAAGAGGAAGACTTTTACCAAGAATATAAAAAAAAAATTAACATAGATAACTAAGTCTTAAGAAACACAGACCGATAACTGCCCAGCATTGAAAACAAGCTCGATCATCCGACCTTATACGCTATGAACAGCATAAACACACCATAAAAAAAATATTTTAAAATTGAAAAATGGCTGGAAGACCAGTGCTTCGGCACTGACAACAGATTTATTCAGCAGAATAAACATATTTACCAACAACAACAAAAGAAGGTTTTCATAATCCTAACACATAAACATATACAATCTTTTAAACCCAGATCAAAAATAGATCAAATGTGGCCCTTGTTATAGACTGAAAAGCAAACCAAACATGATTTCCCCATCTCCTCCTCCTCCCCCTCCTCCACATATAAAGCTTCATTCAGATTGTGAAGAACATCGACATTTATGGACAACCTAAAGACAAGACCAACATCGTCTAATTTAAAAAAAATCTGAAATACAATTACAACACATGTGATGTTGTAATCAAAGGTATATACGCATATTATATAAAAGCCATTATACACATATTATTAATGATGTATGCTTTCTTAACTACAACCTGGGAAATAGCAGTCAAGGACAGGAGATCATGGCATGCTTCTATTCATAAAGGCATAACACAGTTTGAAACTGATCGTATATCTGAAGCTAAGCAAAAGCGTCAGCAGAGAAAAGATCATCTCCTTCATCTAACAGACTCTCTGACTGCAGCTACACACACATGTCCAACGTGCCACCACACATTCCGAGCAAAAATTGGACTCATCAGTCATCGACAAATGATGAGTTTCTGTCATCGTCTCCACCGATGGACAACCAAGAAGATGTATGCTTTATGTTTGCTGTCTCCTATTTACTTGTTTCTCTGCTCTGTTGCTATCTCGTATTTACTTGTTTCTCTGCTCTGTTGCTATCTCGTATTTACTTGTTTCTCTGCTCTGTTGCTATCTTGTATTTACTTGTTTCTCTGCTCTGTTGCTATCTCGTATGTACTTGTTTCTCTGCTCTGTTGCTGTCTCGTATTTACTTGTTTCTCTGCTCTGTTGCTGTCTCGTATTTACTTGTTTATCTGCTCTGTTGCTATCTCATATTTACTAGTTTCTCTGCACTGTTGCTATCTCGTATTTACTTGTTTCTCTGCTCTGTTGCTATCTCCTAGTTACTTGTTTCTCTGCTCTGTTGCTATCTCCTATTTACTTGTTTCTCTGCTCTGTTGCTATCTTGTATTTAGTTGTTTCTCTGCTCTGTTGCTATCTCGTATTTACTAGTTTCTCTGCGCTGTTGCTATCTCATATTTACTAGTTTGTCTGCTCTGTTGCTATCTCGTATTTACTTGTTGCTCTGCTCTGTTGCTATCTCGTGTTTACTTTCTCTCTCTGCTTTGTTGCTATCTCGTATTTACTTGTTTCTCTGCTCTGTTGCTATCTCGTATTTACGTGTTTCTCTGCTCTGTTGCTATCTCATGTTTACTTGTTTCTCTGCTCTGTTGCTATCTCGCGTTTACTTTTTTCTCTGCTTTGTTGCTATCTCGTATTTACTTTTTCTCTGCTCTGTTGCTATCTCGTATTTACTTGTTTTTCTGCTCTGTTGTTATCTCATATTTACTTGTTTCGCTGCTCTGTTGCTATCTCGTATTTACTTGTTTCTCTGCTCTGTTGCTATCTTGTATTTACTTGTTTCTCTGCTCTGTTGCTATCTCGTATTTAGTAGTTTCTCTGCACTGTTGCTATCTCGTATTTATTTGTTTCTCTGCTCTGTTGCTATCTCATGTTTACTTGTTACTCTGCTGTTGCTATCTCGTGTTTACTTTTTTCTCTGCTTTGTTGCTATCTCGTATTTACTTTTTCTCTGCTCTGTTGCTATCTCGTATTTACTTGTTTTTTCTGCTCTGTTGTTATCTCATATTTACTTGTTTCGCTGCTCTGTTGCTATCTCGTATTTACTTGTTTCTCTGCTCTGTTGCTATCTCATATTTACTTGTTTCTCTGCTCTGTTGCTATCTCGTATTTAGTAGTTTCTCTGCACTGTTGCTATCTCGTATTTATTTGTTTCTCTGCTCTGTTGCTATCTCATATTTACTTGTTTCTCTGCTCTGTTGCTATCTCGTATTTAATTGTTTCTCTGCTCTGTTGCTATCTTGTATTTACTTGTTTCTCTGCTCTGTTGCTATCTCGTATTTACTTGTTTCTCTGCTCTGTTGCTATCTCGTATTTACTTGTTTCTCTGCTCTGTTGCTATCTCGTATTTACTAGTTTCTCTGCTCTGTTGCTATCTCGTATTTACTTGTTTCTCTGCTCTGTTGCTATCTCCTTATTTGGCTACAGTTGACTTACTTTTCATGTCCCTATTAGACAGACTTAGTATTTGGGCGCCTGGAGGTGCGTGAGCCACCTGGGTACACACGCGTCTGTAGCGAAGCATGCAACCTCACTACCCACGCTCTAACTGCTGCCTTGCTGGCCTCCACTGGGTCTCATTTCACCGCTAAGTTTGCTTTCATAAACTGTAGCAGCTGAGTGTACTGCTTTATTAAAGCTGCATAGTCCGATGAAATATCAAATTTTCAAAACCAAACCAATTATCTAGAATTGATTTTATATATCTAACTTAGATCCTGATGCACTTATTAAGCATTTGTTTCTGCATAGAAGGCAATACTGAGTCAATTTAACAGAACCTGTTACTGCAGAAGTCTATGGTGTCAGACTTTTGGAAAGCTTGCCAAAACTAATTTTCCATGTTTGCACTTAAAATATGTAAAAAGTTTACCATTAAAATAAAAGTAACTTTGAACTAATGTAAAGTAGATACTAGTGATCGATCTACTATATTTATCTCAGAAACATACAGAAATTCAAAACCATCGGACTATGCAACTTTAATAAAAAGATCAAACGCATATGTCACAATAGAAGCACGCTACCCAATAGAAGCAAACCCCCCATTTCAAGATTGAAAGCACGCACAAATTTACAATCATATTCAGACTGAATGAACATAAAAAAAATAATGCCACTTTATTTCGGAACAAATCAAAATTTACGATCATAGTCAGACTGAATGCACATAAAATAAGACAATCCCACTTTATTTCAGAGGCACAACAAAAACAAATCCATGAAATTAGTTAACTTTGAATTGGTCGTAATGCGTCACCTTCGCCCTCCTGCCGCCTTCCAGCTCTCTCCCTTTTCTCTGTTTGGTCTCCACCTCGGATTGCTTCTTCACCTCAAGCTGCACCATGCCTCAAGGGAAAGGAAAGGGACGCAAGAGCTCCCGGGCCGCCGCCCCCCGCACCCCGGGGCCATCCTCAACACCCCGGCGGGACGAGTCTGCTCATGTCCGCGGCCTGCTTTGGACCTCACCTCGCCGGACTCCACCTCGGACCGCTGCAACTCCTCAGGCCGCCCCAAGCATGCCAGGACAAGGCAAGGGCTCCCGGACGACCGCCCTGGCCACGCCGGGACCCTCCTCAAGATCTCCGCGGGGCGCTTCACCCTCCTCGGCCCAGGCGTCCCCCTCGGCGCCCTCGGACCGCACCTCGGGCGCCGACACGACGGCCATCATGGAGGCCATCCAGCGCCTCCAGACCCTGTACCGCCAGACTAGCGCCTTTATCAACGCCCCTATGGACGCCCTGGAGCCGGGGGGACCCCGACCCTCCCCGCGCGGCAGCCGTCTCACCGCCGCGCCCGAGGGGACGCCACCGCCCACCCCGAGGCGGCGGACGGCGTACGGCACACCGCCCATCCCAGCACCTCGGGCACACGCCCCCGCGGGGGCGCGCCCTCCCCCGCCGCCTCAAGCACCGCGGAAGGGAGCCCGGACGACCGCCGCGGCCACGCCGGGCCCCTCCTCGGGCACGCCGGGAGGCGCCTCGCCGAGCTCGGCCCCGGGTTCCACCCCCACACCGGGCCGAGGTGCAGCACAGCGGGAGACGCCAGACCCCGGCCGCCTCGGCGGATTTTTGATCCGCCGGCCCCCCCCCGGCCGGCCCGGGGGGGCCACCTCCGGCGCCTCACCCACACCCATGCCGACAACCCCGTCACCACTACCGACAACCCCTCAGAGATCACCGATCGAAACGCCGCCCAGACGCAGCCGTGGAGGGCAGCATGGTCACCCTATGTCACCCTGGTGACCCACGTCACGCAGCCATGGCACCCTGGAACTACCTCCAGCCACCCTGCCTAGTTGTTGTTGGCCAGCCATGGCACCCTGGAACTACCTCCAGCCACCCTGCCTACGCTCTCGCCGCAGTCACCATCAGACTGCTGGTCACCCATGCCCCCAGGTCACCCTGGTCACCCATGTCACCCAGCCATGGCACCCTGGAACTATCACCTCGGACCTCACACCTCAGACCACAGCCCAGCCCAGCCTCACGAGGAGCCCTCTGCCGATATCACCGCGGGGGCGCGCCCTCCCCCACCGCCTCAAGCACCGCGGAAGGGACCCCGGACGACCGCCGCGGCCACGCCGGCCCCCTGCTCGGGTACGCCGGGAGGCACCTCGCCCATCCCATCACCTCGGGCACACGTCGCTGGGAACCGGGATCCTACCTCCTGCACCGCATCGCCGGATTTTTAGGAAGCCGGCACCTCCTGCCCGGCCCGGAGGCCCCTAACCGGCCCACCTACCCTGACAACGCCGCCCACCGCACCCCTGCCAGCCCCCCTGACACCACTCACCACAGCACCACCAGCTTGCTCGAGGCGCAGCCTGACCGCCACCTCGGCAATGCCGACCTCATCGGCAACCACCTCTCACTCGGGGCCCAGCGCCCCCCCCGTAAGGCTCCCACCGCCGCCCAGCGCCAGCTGCCCATCACCCTCGACCCAGACGTCCACCTCGACCCAGGCCACACTGCCTTCCTCTGCCCCCCCGACGACCTCCCTCCAGACCGCGGAAGGGACCCCGGACGACCGCCGCGGCCACGCCGGCCCCCTCCTCGGTCCCTTCTAGTGGTTAGGATTCGGCGCTCTCACCGCCGCGGCCGGGGTTCGATTCCCCGTCTGGGAACCACTGCTCGACCCTCGTCGGACCTCCTTACCAGATCTCGCCAAGGAGCGGGCCTCTTCCTTCTTTGGCCGCCCGCTCCCTGTCGACGCAGGCCCCGGACACTCGCCACCCACAGAGGGAACCCGACCACAGAGGGCCCCCCCTCCCCAGGGCACCTGGACCCCCGAGGCGGTCCACGCTCACGTGCCCCACCTCGCCACCTCGGGCGTGCCGCGAGCCCTCTCCGCCTTTTTGGTGGAGGGCTCCTCGGCACCCCCTCACTGACCACCCACAGACATCTGACTCTGCCTGAACTCTCCTTTATCTTGTACTTCCCTGTTGCTCCTCATGAGCCCTATCTTCCATTTGCTCCTTATGACCCCCTTTTACTTTATTCTCATTTGCATTGCTCCTCATGAGCCTTTCTTTCCTCTGTATACTCTGTTGCTCCTTATGAGCCCTTTGTTCTACTTTATTCTCATTTGCATTGCTCCTCATGAGCCTGTATCTTCCTCTGTATGCTCTGTTGAGGCGTCAATAAAAACACCTTTTTTCCACCCCCGCCTTGCCTTCTTCCTTTTCGCGCATCAAATGCGCATCCATGTGTCTGCACTCGTGCAGTGCGCATCTATTCGGACATATACTGTATATCAAATAGTTTGGCACAATCTAAACCTCTAATCTCCACCCCAATCTGGTTTAGATTATGGCGACCATCTGAGGGCATATATATCACGCCAGAGTACACTCATAATGGCTTTATAGTGCTGCCCGTCTGCGATACCACATTATTGGAACCAGCGCCTAATATCCCACTCAGTCTCATTAGTTTAGTCAACCAGTCCTTTCCCTATCTTACTAATAACTCCGAACAAGGTAGCTATAAAGTATAGTCTTGGGTTTGACTCGGCTGGGGATCGATCTGACTGTTCTTTCTACCCAGACGGCCATCTAGCCTACCTGAAGAAGACACTGTCCGAACCTCTGTGTGACAGCTGTGTGACAGCTGTGTGACCGCTGTGTGACAGCTGTGCCACAGCTGTGCTACAGCTGGGTGGCACCTGAGTGACACCTGTGTGGCACCTGTGTGACAGCTGGGTGGCACTGGATGACACTTGTGTGACACCTGAGTGACACCTGTGTGGCACCTGGGCGACAACTGTGTGAAATGTAACACCTGAGTGACACCTTTGTGACACCTGTGTCACACCTGAGTGACAGCTGGGTGTGTCAGTGTCTGTTCCTACATACCCACACACTCAGCTAGTTGACACCTGAGTGAAACATTTGTGACAGCTGGGTGTGTCAGTGTCTGCCCCTACTTACTGGCACATTCACCTAGTTGACACTTGTGTGACACCTTTCTGACATTTGTGTGACAGCTGTGTGTGTCAGTGCCTGCTCTACTTACCCGTACACTCTGCTAGCTGACACATGTGTGAAATGTGACAGCTGTTTGACACCTGTGTGACACCTGTGTGACATCTATGTTATATGTGACACCTGTGTGACACCAGTGCAACACCTGTGTGACACCTGTGTGACGGCTGTGTGACAGTTGTGTGTGTCAGTGCCTGCTCTACTTTCCCGCACACTGTGCTAGTTGACACCTGTGTGACAAGTGACAGCTGTGTGACACCATGTGACATGTGACAGCTGTGTGACAGCTGTGTGTGACAGTGCCTGCTCTACTTACCGGTGCACTGAGCTAGTTGACACCTGTGTGACACGTGACAGCTGTCTGACACCATGTGACAGCTGTGTGACAGCTGTGTGTGACAGTGCCCGCTCTACTTACCGATGCACTGTACTAGTTGACACCTGTGTGAAACGTGACAGCTGTGTGACACCATGTGACAGCTATGTGACAGCTGTGTGTGACAGTGCCTGCTCTACTTACCGGTGCACTGTGCTAGTTGACACCTGTGTGAAACGTGACAGCTGTGTGACACCATGTGAGAGCTGTGTGACAGCTGTGTGTGACAGTGCCCGCTCTACTTACCGGTGCACTGTGCTGGTTGGCACCTGTGTGACATGTGACAGCTGTGTGACACCATGTGACAGATGTGTGACAGCTGTGTGTGACAGTGCCTGCTCTACTTACCGGTGCACTGTGCTAGTTGACACCTGTGTGACATGTGACAGCTGTGTGACACCATGTGAAATGTGACAGCTGTGTGACAGCTGTGTGTGACATTGCCTGCTCTACTTACCGGTTCACTCTGCTAGTTGACACCTGTGTGACACGTGACAGTTGTGTGACACCATGTGACAGCTGTGTGACAGCTGTGTGTGACAGTGCCTGCTCTACTTACCGGTGGACTCTGCTAGTTGACACCTGTGTGATACGTGACAGCTGTGTGACAGATGTGAGTGACAGTGTCTGCTCTACTCACCGGTGCACTGTGCTAGTTGACACCTGTGTGACATGTGACAGCTGTGTGACAGCTGTGTGTGACAGTGCCTGCTCTACTTACCGGTGCACTCTGCTAGTGGACACCTGTGTGACACGTGACATCTGTGTGACACCATGTGACACGTGACAGCTGTGTGACACCATGTGGCATGTGACAGCTGTGTGTGACAGTGCCTGCTCTACTTACCGGTGCACTGTGCTAGTTGACACCTGTGTGACATGTGACAGCTGTGTGACAGCTGTGTGTGACAGTGCCTGCTCTACTTACCGGTGCACTCTGCTAGTGGACACCTGTGTGACACGTGACAGCTGTGTGACACCATGTGAGGCGTGACAGCAGTGTGACACCATGTGACATGTGACAGCTGTGTGACAGCTGTGTGTGACAGTGCCTGCTCTACTTACCGGTGCACTGTGCTGAGAAGGCGGTGCAGGGGTTGCTGAGTCCCCCCGGGTACCCGGTCTGTACGGACGTGCCGACGGCGCATTGCTGGGCCACCTGGTTGAACACCTTGTCACCGCCCACCTGCCACGCCTCTGAACTCAGCACGCACCGGATGTAGCTGCACGGGTCGTCGGCGTTCGGCAGCAGCTGGCCGCGGTACTGGCACCCTGCAGGCAGCAGGAGGCACAGGGCGGTACGTGAGTGGTGGAGAGGGCTGGCAAGGAACATGGGTGCGGGTGTGGGGGGAGGGGGACGGGGGGGGGGAGAAAAAAACAGGAAAAATTGGGGGGAGGGTGGAAGAAAAAGCAAGAAAAAATGGGGGAAGGAACAAGAAAATGCAAAGGGAAAAATGAAAAATAAATAAAGGGAAAAAAGGAAGAAAAAATAGGAAAAATGAGTAAAAATGTGAAAAAGGGAGAAAAAATGGGGAAATAATAAGAATATGTAAAAAGGGGAAAAGGGAAAAAAATATTTAAAAAAGGAAAAAAAAGATGAAAATGGGGGGAAAAGGAAAAAGGGAGAAAAAGGTGGAAAGAAGAAAGAGAAAAAAGGGGAAAAGGGGGGAAAGAAAAAAAAGGGGAGGGGAAAAGGGGGGGAAAGGGAAAAAGAGGAAAAATGGGGGGAAGGGAGAAAAAGGGGGGGGGAAGAAGAAGAAAAAAAAAAAAAAAGAAGGAAGACAAAGAAGAAGAAAAATAGTGGGGGAAAGAGTAAAAAAAGACACCGGAGTTGAAGTTGCATGGTCGGATGAAGCACCAAATTGTCAAACCCAAAACATTCAATTAGATTTGATTGCATATGTATATATTAAATTGAGATACTGATGCACATACTAAGCACGTGTTGCTCGCCCATGGAAGGGAGTATTGCGTCAATGTAATCAAACGCGTTACTGCAATAACCGATCGTGTCAGAGATTTGGCGTACTTGCCTTAATTAATTTGGCATGTTTTCACTTCAAATATCTCAAATGCTTAGCCATCCAAAAATAAACGTTACCTCAAACTAAACTAAGGTAGATTATAATAATCAATTTAGTATATTTATCTCAGAAAAATGATAGTGACTCAAAACCATCGAGCTATGCAACTTTAAGTCCAAATAACAACGATAGTGATGGCTACCACTACAAGATGAGACGCTAATTCATCAATGAACTTATTCACCTTTAATGACTCACCACCTACCCGGCAACAGTTTCCAATACTACATATTGACACTGCTGCTTATCGGAGAGAGTAGCCTATGTGTTCGCAGCGGGTTTCCTCCAAAGAAATATGTCAGAATGACCATACGTTTGATGTCCAATAGCCGATTATACGAAAAATCCATGTGCTCCAGAGACGTCGTTAAATAAAACAAGCTTTACTTTACTTTCATACTCATTTCTTGCTGACCTCTCATTCTCTCCAACCTTCAAATTCTTCATATGCCTACTACATAAAATCAATAGCCAAGCCAGAAGCATTGATATTCAATTTATTGACTAAAAAATTCTAAAGCTGGTACCCAGATTGTTTTGCTTGTTACTTATTACATCACTACTCTGAAATATATATAGCGATATAGCGAATGGTAGACAGTAAGTGTGAACACTTATTTGTTTAGTTGTCCCAAGGAGGGGAAAGCCCAGTCACAGACGACTGGTATTCCCCACTCCCCTGCTGGTCGATAGAAAGCCCGAGCCTACACTTTTACCAACCCAATGGATTTTTAACCTCCCACACCACATAGACATGGTATGAGAGCAACTGGCCTTTGCTGACGCTGTAAGTTATACACAGCAGTGGAAATCCAAATTGGCAGAGCTGGGGGCACGGGGAATCGAACCGCCGACCCTCAGATTAGGAGTCTGACCTAGAAAAAAGTCAGACACTCTAACCACTCCACCACAGAGAACGCCACACTAAGCTGACAAACTGAGGCTGGGCTTGAACAACATATCAAAGGATACTTTAGCATGTGGTCTACTGGGACTTCAACCTTAGCTGTAACCCTAAAACGTTAGTGAAATAGGAATCATCGAAGACCATATGTGACCTGACCTCTCCTCTTTATTTAACTAACTGTTCAGGGTTAGGCTTAGTGCTAAAGTCCCGGTGGACCGCACGCGAAAGTAGCCCTGATCGAAGTCCACCTGCCATCGAACACAAAGAGCCTGCTCCGCAATGAACACCGGAAGTGGATTAAGAGCAGAAAGAAGCGGATACCAATGAACACGGAAGTGGATTAAGCACAGAAAGGAGCATATACCAATGAACACCATAAGTGGATTAAGAGCAGAAAGGAGCGGATGCCAATGAACACCGGAAGTGGATTAAAAGCAGAAAGGAGCATATACCAATGAACACCAGAAGTGAGATAAGAGCAGAAAGGAGCACATACCATTGAACACCGGAAGTGGATTAAAAGCAGAAAGGAGTGGATGCCAATGAACACCAGAAGTGGATTAAAGCAGAAAGGAGCGGATACCAATGAACACTGGAAGTGGATTAAAAGGAGAAAGGAGCAGATACCAATGAACACCGGAAGTGGATTAAGAGCAGAAAGGAGCAGATACCAATGAACACCGGAAGTGGATTAAAAGCAGAAAGGAGCAGATACCAATGAACACCGGAAGTGGATTAAAAGCAGAAAGGAGCAGATACCAATGAACACCAGAAGTGGATTAAAAGCAGAAAGGAGCAGATACCAATGAACACCGGAAGTGGATTAAAAGCAGAAAGGAGCAGATACCAATGAACACCGGAAGTGGATTAAAAGCAGAAAGGAGTGGATGCCAATGAATACCGGAAGTGGATTAAAAGCAGAAAGGAGCGGATACCAATGAACACCATAAGTGGATTAAAAGCAGAAAGGAGCGATACAAGGAAGTGATTAAAAAAGCAGAAAGGAGCAGATACCAATGAACACCGGAAGTGGATTAAAAGCAGAAAGGAGCAGATACCAATGAACACCAGAAGTGGATTAAAAGCAGAAAGGAGCAGATACCAATGAACACCGGAAGTGGATTAAAAGCAGAAAGGAGCAGATACCAATGAACACCGGAAGTGGATTAAAAATAAAGCAGAAAGGAGCAGATACCAATGAACACCGGAAGTGGATTAAAAGCAGAAAGGAGCAGATACCAATGAACACCGGAAGTGGATTAAAAGCAGAAAGGAGCGGATACCAATGAACACCGGAAGTGGATTAAAAGCAGAAAGGAGCAGATACCAATGAACACCGGAAGTGGATTAAGAGCAGAAAGGAGCAGATACCAATGAACACCAGAAGTGGATTAAAAGCAGAAAGGAGCAGATACCAATGAACACCGGAAGTGGATTAAAAGCAGAAAGGAGCTAATACCAATGAAACCCGGAAGTGGATTAAAAGCAGAAAGGAGCGGATACCAATGAACGCTGGAAGTGCATTAAAAGCAGAAAGGAGCACATGCTCAGACCTACCGCCGGTGACGGACTTCCCCTCCATGACAGGCGCGTAGGTTGGCTCGGCCATCTGCTCCTCTTCGATTGGTGGGTAGGTGGGCTCGACGGACTGCACCTTAACCCCCTCGTCCAGCTCTTCTAGAGATGGCGAAGCGGGGTTCAGTTTGAGTGGGTAGGAAGGTTCAACAGAGTTCTCCTCGACTGACTCATACAATATCGGTTCTTTGTACGGCTCTTCTTCCTCTTCCGCTTCCTTTTCTTCTTCGGACTCTTCGTATCCTGATTTGGCTGGGTCGTCGAACGTCGCCAGTTGCTGCTCATCTGGGATTTCGAATGACTTCGGCCCCATGTATCTGTGGTGAACTAACCGAAAGAAGATGGAGGTATTTAAAATTGCATAGTCCGATGGTTTTGAGTTTCTGTCATATTTCTGAGATAAATATATTAGATTGATCATTATTATCTACTTTGCCTTAGTTTGAAGTAACTTTTATTTTAAATGGCTAACTTTTGAGATAATTGAAGTGCAAACATGTGAAATTAGTTTCGGCAAGCACGTCAAAACTTTGACGCGATAGGCTTCTGCAGTGACATTAAACTGACGCAGTATTCCCTTCTATGCTGAAACAAATGTTTAATAAGTGCATCAGTATCTAAGTTAGATATGTAGAATTAAATCTAGATAATTGTTTTGATTTTGAAATGTTGATGCTTCATCGGACTATGCAGCTTTAAATGAGGAGCTGGTGTGAGGGCTGCAAATTGAGTCACGTGATACAAACCTGCTCCATTACGGTCGTATAATCACACAGCTCCCAAAGGACAATGGCTTATTTGGTGTCTTTCTAATTAGTGAGACAATGATGCCGCAAGCGGAATGTGGCTTGGATTGGATAGGTTACAGGAAGCTCTACTCCCAGACTGATGATCGGTAAATTCATTGCCAGAATTAAGGTGAGGACACCGACTTCTCAGCACCCACTTCACACCACCCACTTCACACCACCCACTTCCCGACACCTACTTCACTTCACACCACCCACTTCACACCACCCACTTCACACCACCCACCTCACACTTCATACCACCCACTTCATAGCACCTACCTCACAATACCCACTTCTCAGGACCCACTTCACACCACCCACCTGTCACCACCCACTTCATAACACCCACTTATCAACACCCACGCATCAACACCCACTTCTCAACACCCACTTCTCAACACCCACTTCACACCACCCAGCTCACACTAGCCATTTCACACCACCCACTTCTCACCACCCGCTTCTCACCACCCACTTCTCACCACTCATTTCACACCACCCACTTCACAACACCTACTTTACACCATTACTGCACACCACCCACTTCTCAACACCCATGTTACACCCCCCTGCTCAACACCCACTTCACACCACCCACTTCTCAACACCACTTCTAACCACTACTTCTCACCACACTTCATACCCCCACTTTACACCGTTACTTCACATCACCTACTTCTCGACACCACTTCACACCGCCCACTTCTCAACACCCACTTCACACCATCCACTTCTCACCACATACTTCTCACCACCCACTTCTCACCACATACTTCTCACCACCAACTTCTCACCACCCACTTCACACCACCCACTCCACACCACCACTTCTCACCACCCACTTCTCACCACCCACTTCTCAACATAATTCTCTACATTTGGTTATTTGCTGGTTTAGGCACTGAGTGACCTGGACACATGCTCAATTGCATGCATGCAGGCCTACTTTGCCCCCAATAGCCAATGTCTACCTTTTGTGCTGGGGGGTCTCTTTTTAACAAACAAGCAGGCCTACTTTATCCTGGGACTGGCTGCATGTGGGTGCAGTCTGCTGTAACCACCTCTTTTCATTCGAAATTTTGACTAATCAAGTCAAGTCATTCTGAATCATGGATAGATCGAGAGGAGTGAGTGGCGATAGAAGGTGGAGTCGGTGTGTTACAGTCGAGGAGATGGTACTGTTCCATGATGGTTCTAGACATCTGTCCAGGTTGTGGTGACCAGCATGAATGAGCTAAATGCGAGATGGTGAAAGGAAAACTGACGCGAAAGTCAACTAAACTGAAGCTGGTGGAAGAGGGGCCATAGCCGGTGTTGCACTTTCCGCGGTACACCAGTTTGCGAGGGACACATACATTCAAATGCATTGTCAATGGCCGTGAGCAAATCTTCATACAGAAAAAGTCAAATATCTCTCAAATTACACCACCTAGAAGCAACCCACTTGGAACACATATAGAAAACATATTCAATGAATAGATTATATTAAATTTATAAGGTTAGGCTTCTGCACTTCTATTAATTTTGAATAAAACTAATGTTTTGCACTGCGCGTACCGTCAAACTCAAGGAATTGTCAATGGTCGTGAGCAATCTTCATACAGAAAATACAGAAAAAGTGAAATATCTCTAAAACCACACCACCTAGAAACAAATCGTTTGGTACACATTTAGAAAACATCTTTACCAAAAACATTATATTAAATTTATAAGGTTAGTGACGATGCTATTCGATTTTGACGCATGCGCAGAAGCGATGTGTCCCTCACAAACTGGTGTGCCGTGGAAATTGCAACACCGGTGAGGTCTGCTCGGACAAAGGAATGGTGGAAGAGGTGATGGATTGCATGCTGCGATTGACAGTTAGCGAACCGTATGTAGGTTCAAATCTAGAGATGTGTTTGTCTTTGAAAGATTAATGCTTTTACCGGACTTTGCAACTGTTATGTGCTTCAATCGAGATACTGAATTTGGAGCTTATCAGATAGGTAACCATGGTAACAGCATCCTTTCATGTATTCTTACACGAATCTATACCTGAATGTCCGTAGGGAGACAAACCCCAACCATTATCTGAATTACCATTTATTGACTGTGAGTAGGAAGAAGTAGGCGCGTAGGTCTCCATATCGTCGGGGTACTTCTGCTTTTGTGGTTTGGGGGCCGGGTAACTATGAGGTGTTTCAGCTGAAAACATTAAGCAATAACAATGAAGGCTAGGTTATCATCTGTGGAAACCAAAGGCATTTTTATTTCTATTTAATAGTTCACCTATTGGAACGGATTTTGTCATGTGAATATCAATTTGACTACTTTTCAGTTGACAGTGAAATTTCCCAAATGAAATTTCTTAAATGCTTATATAATTGATAAACGTCTATGGTTTGTATGTCACTAAGAAATGTCAATTTAAATAGAAGTACCACTTATAGTAGGTACTCCAAAGCGAATCTTTATTTTAATAATTCAGTGTTTAAAATTATATAGGGGCATAGATCTTTTAAATCCGATTCCAGTTATATAAAATGTATGTAGATCTCTTGAAAGGTTCTGAAATTATGAGGTTTTAAAGATTCGTTGTTTTGCCCCTTTTTGTGCGCATTTCCAAATTACGGAAAACTAGGTTTATAAGGCCCCAACACAAAAGCTATGTTGCATATAATTTGTCCAATATTAAAGAATCTCACTCTCTATAGCAGATGTAACAGGCTCCATTTTTTTCCAGATCATTAGCTTTGTTATTCTGTCAGATATTTCATGCTAAACTTGCTAAATTGCATAATATCTACTGAATATCATCAGGGTTAATGATAAATTCTTTTAAACATAACTTCTGTTCTACCTACACTAGCACTCTATTTTTTATTCCAAGATAATCAGAATCAAAAGCTGCATATGATCATAAATGTTTTTTAATTAATGTGAGGCAAAAACTGAAGTTCACTTTTATAGGCATTGCTAGTTGACTACAAGCCTCAGTCGCAAACACATTAACTTTATTAAGATGACTAAACAGATTCCCTCTGGCAACAATAGGCTTGAGAAATGTTTTCAATGTCTGGCACTTAACATACTCTAAAGTCATCGTTGATGGGTGCCACATCAAACTTTTTCTGCCGAAACAGAAGCTTCAATCAACACCATATTTGTCATTCCGGTGCTGGAGACATGAAGACATGGTCATTTTCAGACCAACCTTGCCAAGTATGATATAAATCTCAACCAAATATTGTTCTGAATAGGTCGAGGAAAACTTGAGCTTTTTGATGATATAACTTTTAGGACGATCTTGATTAATTTTCAAGGATAATGAGCATCTGAATGTTTTCACTCCTTCTGTTCAATCCAATTTCCCACTCAAAGGAGCCATGCTTGATATGCTAATGAAGCCCGGATTCTTCTCCGTCTTTCATTGGTGGTTATTTTTAGCTCAGGTGACCATACTCAGCAAGGTAGCAATTTTAGGGAAGGGAGTGGCTAAGACTGGATGCAAACAGAATAGCAAACATGCACAGAGCTGCTAATGGTACACCCAAACAAGTGTCCATTGACTCTAACTTACTTCATCATGTTAAATAACAAATTGAACACCCTAAAAGAGAAAAGAACAGGCATTCACCTGGCATAATTTTTATTTCAAACAAAGCAGAATTAGTGGAGATTGAAGTGGTTTTAGAATGGTTAAATTATGTCAGATCTCGCAATGCGGAAAGTGTATCCGCACACTTTGGAGTACCTACTTATAGTCAGTCATTGTTAATCGGAGCTAAGATCCAGTACGGACTCAATCAATGATACAACAAAGCAGTTACTAATCCTGCTAATTACACATGGCTGTTAGGTCTTCTGTTCATCCCAACTTGTTTTCTTATTTCCTCCATACTCAATCTAGTTCTTCTAATAAAGCAATTAGATTCACTTATCACTCTCATAAATTCATAAGTATAAAACATTGACTGACAAGTTATAATTGTATGTATACCTGTATATAAAGACAGGGGAATCCAAATTGAAATCAGAGCTGAGCTTTCAAGATTTTGTTTTGAGAAATTTTGGTTTGAGAGATTTTATTTTGAAAAAATTTGGGTTGAGAGATTTTGTTTGGAGAGATTTTGTTTAGAATTTGTAGAATAGATTTTGTTTTGAAAAATGTTGGTTTGAGAGATTTTGGTTTGAGAGATTTTGTTTTGGCAGATTTGGCACACTTTAAGAATGAAAACAATATTGCTTAGGCTATAGAGCACCTACAAATACTGATCACTTACGTATACAACTCTTATCAAACTTGGTGCAGGGGCCGGTATAGCCGCCAACATAGCTGGAGGGCACCGAAGTTCCTGGGGGACATGGAAGGCTGATGATGTCCAGTGGGATTTGTCCGTATTTCTCCCATGGTTCGTTCTGTATGATACACCGGCGATACTTGCACTTATCGGATGGATCTGGCAAGTGCATGCCCCGAGCCTTGCACTCTAGTACAACGAAAGATCAATAATAGCGCCTGTTAGTGAGACATGTCAGAGTAGTTGTATTGCACATCAATATCTATATTAAAGCTTGCGACCATTAATCAAGTGGTGGCGTTGATTTGATATAAAGGCAAAGATTGAATAACCCAGAAGTGGGAAGTATCCACTGTATAGCCGGCCTTTGTTTTCACCTTCTAAGGGAGGTGTCATTCTATCTGGGCTTGAGGTGCATATAACAGAAGTGGACTTGATAAAAGATTCACATAATTTGCATTATAATAATAATACAATATGTATACACTGTGTATAACTTACAGTGTCATCAAAGGCCAGTTGCTCTCATACCATGTCTATGTGGTGTGGGATGTTAAAAATCCCTTGGGACGGTAAAAGTGTAGGCTCGACACTCTGCTTTCTATCGACAAACTGTCTAATGGTTAAAACAAGTCTATTCAGACTTATCCATGATAGGCAGTATAAATCGTCAAGAAAAGAAATTTCCACATGATCGTTGTACACACAAGTTGATATTTATATCAGTAATTTTTCACATGAAAAAGGAGAAAGTAGAAGTACAATACTATGAGACACTTTCCCTGCTTAAAAATAACACATATACATTACTAATACCATAGAAATAATAGATAAAAGAATACAAGTAAAAAGTATATTAACATTACCCTCAATACTATAAATTACATCTCATTGTTTACATACTAGACTACTATGTATTTTCACTCTGGTAAAGCCTAAAGATTTTCTTTTTATACATTTGTTGAAACATATAGATGTTTTTTTAACATTTAATATTATTATCAAGTGAATTCCATATTTTTATACAATGTATAATAATAATAAATAATAATAAAATATTTATTTCCACATGATCAATGTACACAAAGTTGATATCTATATCAGTAATTTTTTCAAATGAAAAAGGAGAAAGCAGAAGTACAATACTTAGGTGCTTTCCCCATCTAAAAATAACACATATACTTTCTTATACCATAGAAATAATAAATAGAAAAGTAAAAGTAAAAAGCATATCAACATTACCCTCAATACTGTAAATTACATCTTAATATTTACGTACTAGACAGCTATGTATTTCCACTCTGGTAATTCCTAAAGATTTTCTTTTTATACATTCATTGAAACATATAGGTGTTTTTTGAACATTTAATATTATTATCAAATGAATTCAATATTTGTATACAATGTATAGATAGATATACATTGAGACATTAAGGTTGTTCTTTCAAATACCCGTCCTGATATGACCTTAGATGTTGCTAGGACGTAAAACAACAACAAACAAACAAATCTTGCAAATATTTGTCTGAGGTTGTGCATAGTATGTGTTCAACTAAAGCGCCCGACAGGGTCATGACCCTACCAAGTGTGTCCTTATTAAACCACTAAAGTTGAACAGTCCGATGGCTTTGCGCTTCTGTTATCCTTTTAGATAAATATATTATGGGTAACTTAGGAGATATTTGAAGTGTAAATATGTAACATCAAAATTGGCATGCTTGTCAAAGCTCTGACACAATAGGCTTCAGCAGTAACGGGTTCTATTAAATTGACTCAGTATTCCCTTCTACGCAGCAACAAATGCTTAACATGTTCACCAGTATCTAAGTTTAAAAACTTAGTATCCCATTTTACGCAGCAAGAAATGTTTAATATGTCCACCAGTATCTAACTTAAAAAACTTTGATATGTAGAATCTAATCGAGATAAGTATTTTGGTTACAGTACGAAAATTTGCTGCTTTCGTCAGACTACGCAATTTTAATTACAGCTGAATACCTGATTAACCAATTAACCCAAATTATAAGGATTCATTGAAAGTGACCTAAAGCTTGGAAAGCCACCATTGAACAAGAACGAAGACAACTGTTAGGGTGTAATAGTTATATGTGGGAGCTTGATTACATCTACAGAATGCGGAGTGAAGAGGGCAGAATGAAGAGTGCGAAGTGCAGGGTGAAGGGTGCAGAGTGAACAATGCAGGGTGCAGGGTGAAGGGTGCAGAGTGAACAATGCAGGGTGCAGAGTGAAGGGTGCAGAGTGCAGATTGCAGAGTGCAGAGTGATGGGTGCAGAGTGAAGGGTGCAGAGTGAAGAGTACAGAGTGAACAGGGCAGGGTGCAGAGTGAAGGGTGCAGAGTGATGGATGCAGAGTGAAGAATACATCGTGCATATTGCAGAGTGAATTGTGCAGAGTGATGGGTGCAGAGTGCAGGGTGAAGAGTGCAGAGTGGAGCGTGCAGAGTGATGGGCGCAGAGTGAAGGGTGCAGAGTGATGGATGCAGAGTGAAGAGTGAAGAGAAGAGTGCAGAGTGAAGAATGCAAAATGAAGGGTGCAGCGTGCAGATGTTTGTTTGTTGTTGTTTTACGTCGTAACAACATCTAAGGTCATATCAGGATGGGTACCGACTTGTGACAGTGCGCACTCATGGCGACTTTATAGTGCTGTCCTTAAATTATCCTGACACTGAGCCAACCATTCATTGTCCTATCCTAATAATGGTGAGCGCCTGGCTAGGAAGCGACAAGTATAAATTCTTTAATTCATTGATTTGACTCGACCAGGGTTCGAACATGGGAGTCGGACGCTCTAACTCATTCAGCCATCCCGTCTGGCCGCAGCATGCAGAGTGATGGGTGCAGAGTGCAGCGGGCAGAGTGATGGGTGCAGAGTGCAGCGGGCAGGGTGATGGGTGCAGAGTGCAGCGGGCAGAGTGATGGGTGCAGAGTGAAGAGTCCAGAGTGAAGGGTGCAGAGTGAAGAGTGAAGAGTGCAGGGTGAAGAGTGAAGGATGCAGAGGGATGAGTGCATGGTGCAGAGTACCGGATACAGAGTGAAGATCACGTAATGCAAAGTGAAGAGTGCAGAGTGAAGAGTACAGAGTGAACAGTGCAGGGTGCAGAGGGCAGAGTGAAGGGTGCAGAGTGAAGGGTGCAGAGTGCAGTGTGAAGAGTGAAGGATGCACAGGGATGAGTGCATGGTGCAGAGTGCCGGGTGCATAATGAAGATCACAGAGTGGAAAGTGAAGAGTGCAGAGTGAAGAGGGCAGAGTGAAGAGTGTAGAGTCAGGGCGTAGCAACATTGTCACACTGTAAGCGCGTGCAAACAATTTCTCTCAGCATCATATTTTTTCCATACTAAATCTTGTATTCAATGTAAAAACTAATATACACTTCTTTAATTCTGGGCTTACAATTGTTAAATTTCCTGTAAGCAAGTGCAAACGGTTTTATGGGTCGCCATTTTCAAATGTGTGGCAACGCCTCTGAGAGCATGTATCACCCATGGATTTAATTTAAATTTTTTTTTTTTTGCAAATGAATTTTATTCATGTGTGTCTTTTGTCAGTGCCGTGGCACTGGTGTTCCGGCCGTAAATGTTACAGGTATTTAGGTATTTACACAATTGAAAATATATATTCTTACATGGTTTATATAGTCAAGGAGAGTCTCTTGTCACTTACCGCCATTTGATGTGTAGGAGATAGGGGCAGGGGTGGGGTAGGATGGGGCAGGGCTAGGGTAGCTCTCCTCTGGAGGTTCATATACTGGGTAGCTCTTCTTTGGGGGTTCATATACTGGGTAGCTCTTCTTTGGGGGTTCATATACTGGGTAGCTCTCCTCTGGAGGTTCATATTCTGGGTAGCTCTTCTTTGGAGGTTCATATTCTGCGTAGCTCTTCTTTGGGGGTTCTGGTTCTGGGTAGCTCTTCTTTGGAGGTTCATATACTGGGTAGCTCTTCTTTGGAGGTTCCAGATCTGGGTAGGTGTTCTTTGGAGGGTCAGCGTACGTCATTGGTAACTGAGGTTTTGGGTAACTATGGGGTGCTGAAGCTGCACAAATTAAAAGAAATACCATATAATAAATATTCAGTATATTATTGACACACACACACATATATGAGACTGTTTCAAAAGGTGCTAGGCAATATGGGACAAAACTTTGTTCATTGTAAAGATCAACATATTATCCGCTTATGCATTTGCTCAGGATGAACTGATTTGTTTTTTACATGGTGTTTCATAATCCCAATAGAATACATATTGATTTGAAGCAAATGTCCTTGTGTTTTCAGTGTAATTGTTTCTGTGCTGTTTTGTGTCAATCGTTACAATGGGGGAAAAAAAGAGTTATCACCTTTTGAGACTCATATATATAAATATATATATAATATTTCATATATATATATATAATATTATATATATATGGGTCAGGATCACGAAAAGAGGCCAATTGGTGGAATTTGTCGGCGTCGAGCTTGGATGTCTGCGTCGATCGGTATAATTATAATTTAGCATTGACATAGGTGTTGGAAAGCCTTTAAATTTATCCTGAATGTAAAGGTCGAGAAAGTACAACAACCTGATTTGTTTCTAGGATAATATAATATAAAACAAAGAAATGTATGAGACTTTAAGAATTGCGATGCCGACATCTATTAAAGTTGTCAGCGTCGATCATTTGATGTCTGCGTCGATCAGGATAATTAGGATTTAGCATTTACAGAGGTGTTAGAAAGTCATTAAATTTATCCTGAATGTAAAGGTCGAGAAAGTACAACAACCTGATTTGTTTCTAGGATAATATAATATAAAACAAAGAAATGTATGAGACTTTAAGAATTGCGATGCCGACATCTATTAAAGTTGTCAGCGTCGATCATTTGATGTCGGCGTCGATCAGGATAATTATGATTTAGCATTGACAGAGGTGTTAGAAAGTCTTTAAATTTATCCTGAATGTAAAGGTCGAGAAAATAAAACAACCTGATTTCTTTCTAGGATAATTGAATATGAAACAAAGAAATGCACTACACTTTTAAGAATTGCGATGCCGACATCTTCACTTGACCACCGATTGGCCCGTTTTCGTGAGGCTGACTCATATATATATTTGTCATGGGGATGATGAAAATGGGAAATATTGAGCCTAGAGTGGGATTCGAACCCACATTTCTTTGCATTCCAGGCTAGTCTGCTAACCATTACACCGTTCAGCTGGGTCGAGGGTTTGCATATTGATTTTATTTGCAGACCTTGAAAACAAAAATCATTCATCGAAAACTGTATTTCTCGTATCTGATTGACTGCAGTGAAAAGGTACTTAATTAATCACAATAAGCAGGATAAGTGTCTTGAAATATATTCAACATTTAAAAGCTAAGTCAGGACATCATATTATATTGCTTATTAGTTCTTTAACAATAAAATTTGGGAGCATGTAATCAACATATGTTTGTGATATTGTAGTAAATCAGCTCTGCAACTAAGGCTAGGGGACCCGAATACAAAAATACCTGCTTCAGTTATTTATACAAAGTGTGGTGGACAATAGCTGTTTATTTCCTGATAAATTAGGGGCAAATTTATATGTTTCAGTATGCCGTTTTCTTGCGGGTTAACGCCCATGTGTGGGTTAAAGCCCACCCCCGACATTGCCAATATTTCGTAAACGCCCACCCCTTAAATGTGTGGGTAAGCGCTCACCCACCCCCCACTTCAGTGATTTGCCAATTTAAATGCCCAGGGCATTAACCCGCGAGAATACGGTACTACCCACATTTTGTTAAATATTTACATTTTTAAATGCAATGCAGAAAGGTTCTCTTTTAATGCAACTCTCAGCCAACCAACCGGAAGCATGAGAGATAAATCACCAGTAAATAATCACCGTTTAGTTACCTTTACAACTGTCATCAAACTTGGTGCAGGGGCCGGCATAGCCGACAACATAGTTGGAGGGCACGGAAGTTCCTGGGGGACATGGAAGGCTGATGATGTCCAGTGGGATTTGTCCGTATTTCTCCCACGGTTCACTCTGCACGACACACCGGCGATATTTGCACTTATCGGAGGGATCTGTCAAGTGCATGCCCCGAGCCTTGCACTCTGTTGGCGAATTCAAGCGATGTCGCGTCAGTGTGAGGTTTACCACAAATTTGGCATTTAATACAACGTAGTGCCGAATAAGTGACAAATAATACATTGTAGGCTATGGTGTAATTTTAAATCTAAATCTTGTTGAACATTATGTATTATACAATAACATAATCAGATGAATTATGCAATGAACCAAATAATTGTAGTTCTGGTACTGTTTGTCTCACAAGATATACTCCCATCATATACAATCCCGATCTGAAAACAGTGCAGACTTGTGAGGATCAGACTGAAGGCCCAGTCACATAGCCGTTAGTGGACGTAGTGATCCGTAGGATAGATTAACGTTGGTCAAACGTGGTGTAAGTATGTTACACTATGTTGAAATACGTCAAGGTACAGAGGTTTTGGTACAGATAAATATGTTATGGTATGGATAAATACGTTACGATATGGATGCCGGTACGTTCAACTACGTTTAACCACGTTCAACTATGTTAGCCTCCACTACGTTCACCTACATCCATAATGGCTTTGTGACCAGGGCTTTGTCCAAGTATGCTAGAGCACGCTAGAGTACACTAGAATAAACTAGAGTATGCTAGATTACGTTAGCATCACAGATGTAAATTCAGCCTCTAATGTACCACTCTTTTGAACATGTCCAAAAATTAAATCAGAGATCACAGCTCACCTATGTTATTACCAAGTTAACATCACGGAGAAGTATGGATGCCGGTACATTCAACTACGTTCAACTACTTTCAACTACATCAGCCTCCACTACGTTCAACTATGTCCATAACGGCTATGTGACCGGGCTTTACCTCCATTAGATCTGTACTTGGGTGTCGCTGGTTCTGGTGAGTTATACGTTGGTGCTTCATATTTCGGGACTGGCTTGTAACTCGGCTTTGGCTGTTTGTAGGAAGACTCGGTCACTAGAAAGTTTAAATGTTTAAATAAGATCCCTTAAAAATGGAAAGCACAGAGCACAAAGATTGCAACAAGGAACTGAGTCACGTGACGTAGACAACTGCCATCCCTCAGTTCAAGACTTCTCTGTTGCCACAAACATCCATCATATCAACAGATTGGTAAATAAAAAGCAATTTTTTAAATCTAAAGCCTAAGTGTACAATCAGATTAATCAATTCAACCAGGTTAACGGACTTAATCAATACAAGGTATTTGTCCCCAGTGCCTGCTTTACTGCAATGCCAAGCCCAATCCCGCGCTCAAGGCAGTCTAGTTGAAAACAGATTAAGCACTAAGTAAGTATTTATTAACAATATAATCGATGAATCCCATGAGTCTGATTCAAATTCCCTACAAATGATTGGGGGTCACTGGCGAATTCATGCAGGCCACCTACAAAGTGCGTGTTGTTGACTTGACCTTCACTCCACACGCACGAATACCTCAGGCCCTACCAAGGTCAAGGTCAAGGAACTGCACACTGGTCCCTGTGCAACTAGGCAGGCAGGGGACCAGTGTACAACTTCCTGCCCTCCAAGTGGCACTAATTAGCTGCTTTCATAGTCACGTGATATTTGCATTCTCCCCAGCTTTCAGCGATAGCCACACAAAACGTAGGGAAAAAGTATACAACCAACATGATTGGTTAAAAAGACTAACTTAGCCTATTATAATAAATAGATTGCTATGAAATATGAAGTAAGTCATATGTGTTCTAATAATAAATGTTTTACTTGAATAGCTTCATAATTACTAGTATGGGAGAGTCATTGCAGTGGTATCACTTGATATCGCTCAAGTAAACAAACCGCAAGGCCATCATACTGCACGACCGCCGTTAGATAAAAGTACCATCCTTCTACTGTGGCCGTACGGTGACTTCAAGTCACCTCATGGTATTTACCCGGTCTCGTGTGCATAGATAGGTAACCTAAAATTTTCAAAGGGGTCCAAACATTCAAATTATAAATTCACTGGAAGCTACAATGCAATGGCAATGAATCAGAAGCAATATGCTTTTTGAATTTTCATTATATTCCAAAATCTGTGTGCATTTAAAGATTTTGACTTTCTGATCTTTTGTATTAGCTAATGCAGCAGCCGGTCCATGCTTGCCACATCAGATGGGCCTGAGCATTAATGCTTTGATGGGATCAACCGCAAATACACAGGTTTCTGGTTTTAATGCTATGAAGGCAGCAGCCGTTCTGGTCGTGCCTATGCATTATCGTTTGGACGGGATCCATCGCAAACATGCCGGGCTCTGTGCGATCCCGAGCCATCCAGTGGCGCATGTACTGCGGAACAGCTGCTGCCGTCATAACATTAAGCCCAGAACCCGGTGCATTTGCGATGGATCCTGTCCAAACGATAACGCACAGGCACGACCGGAACGGCTGCTGCCATCATAACATTAAACCCGAAAACCTTCGCATTTGCGGTGGATCCCGTCAAACCATTAATCCTCAGGCCTGGCTGGATCATAGAATATGCAGTTTGTCATAGTTGAGTGTACAAACTGATATGGTTCTATGACCCCGGGTCGTCCTCCGGAGCATATGTGGCGGAACGGCTGCTGCCGTCATAGCGGTAAGCCCAGGACCCAGCACATGTGTGATGGATCCTGTCCAAACGATAATGTTTCGGCATGACCAGAACAGCTGCTGCCATCATAGCATTACAACCAAAACTTTGTATTTGCGGTCGATCCCATCAAAGCATAAATGCTCAGGCCTGTCTGATGTGGCAAGCATGGAACGGCTGCTGCATTAGCTAATACAAAAGATCTGAAAGTCAAAATCTTTCAAATGCAAGTATCTCACTCAGATTTTGGAATATAATAAAAATTCAAAAACCATATTGCTTCTGATTCACTGGAGCTTCCAGTGAATTTATAATTTGAATGTTTGGACCCCATTGAACATTTTAGGAGGTTACCTATCCATGCACACCAGACCGGCTAAATACCATGAGGTGACCTGAAGCCATACTGGCCATATTCGATTAACACGACCGGGGTGACTCTGGTCACCCGAGTTGCTAGAATTTCAAATCGAACACCGGTAAAGTGAAGTCGGGCAAAGTGAAGTCGGGCAAAGACAGGTCCGGTAAAGTCGGGTCCGGTAAAGTCAAGTCAGGTAAAGTCGAGTCGGGTAAAGTCAAGTCGGGTAAAGTTGGGTCGGGTAAAGTCAAGTTGGGTAAAGTCGGATCAGGTAAAGTCAAGTCGGGTAAAATCAGGTCGGGTAAAGTCAAGTCGAGCGAAGTGTGTGTACATTGATCATGTGGAAATAAATATTTTATTATTATTATATTATAGCCTATTTTTGGGTGAAGAATTCATGAAATAATCTGGATTAATAGATCCGGGTCGTGTGCAATGTTTCTGAAGTAGATGTATATTATTTATTTTGTTAATCCTCATTTAAAGACTCTTCATGTGTGACCTAACTCAAATTAGGTTATTGCATATATGTATTCTATAATGCAATTATGGGAATGTAAACAAATACGTGATCCCTCCCTGCCAGTCATGTATGGCCTGGTCGACATTCTAATAACACCACTATATACATATATATGTAAATATATATATATATATATATATATTTGAAGCGAGAATTTCGACTCATCCACATGTCATAGTTTCAGAAACAAAATATAAGTTAAGCTGGAAAGTCCCTGACTAGAGTGGTTCCAGATTCTTCCAATAGATGTCACTAGCTTAAATGATGGGGTGTAATACACATGAAGAGAGTGGCGGTGAAATTCAATATAGTTGTCTTTAAAAAAATATATATTACAAGGATAAGAGCTTGATGCCTGTTGCGATATGAATATTTGAATATAATCAAGTATTTTATTATTTTTCCAAGCATTTACGGAGCTATCATAGGCAGTCGGGAAATGTACCCGACTAGAGTGGTTCCAGATTCTGCCGATAGATGTCACTAGTTTAACTGGCGGGGTCCATTGACGACACACAGGTGGCGCTTATTAGCAGAAATACTTGGTGGGTATGTAGGTATTGCAGGTATTGCAATACCTCAGGGAGTTTGACGCCCCTGCCTTGCAGAGTTGTAAACCACTGCCTTGTGGTACAGGTTCTTAACAGAACTGAAGGCTAAGGGAGCAAACCCTAAACAGAAAACCATGTCACTGTGGCAGCATTAAGGGCGGTTGATGTATGGAACTCCCAACATCTCCCGACCAGCCACTGCAGGGACAAATAGTTTTGCGCCTGTCTTGACATGTTCTTGCCGGTGTGAAACCTCTATTTGCTCCCCGAGAGAGTGCCGCTGGTAACTTGCAAAAGCCAGCAGCACTTCAACACTTTTACAGGCAGCTTTCATGAAATGTAAACCTGAAGCTGAGAGACATTAAGACCGACTCATGGACGCAACTCTCACAGGTGAGAACTAAATGGAGAGTGGCAGTCAAGTAATGAAAGCAGTCTTTGTCGCATCGCGACCAACAGCATGATGATGATGATGATGACAAAGTAGAGCTCCCTACTACAGTATAACCCCGTTAAACCAAACTTGAAGCGACCATAGAAATTTATTTGGATTAACCGATCATTGGTTTAACCAAGCTTTCCCTTTGACTTTGAGTAAGTGTGTATTGCACATGTAATAAACAATGTATGTGGACACTTTGTTTATTGTTTTTTTATGTATATACAGTATAACCGCGTTAAACCAAGCTTTTTTTCGGCATCCCGTCAAAATACTACCGGGCCGCCGAAAAAAGTTTGGATTAACCGATCGTTTGGTTTAACCGAGCTTGGTTTAACCGGGTTATGCTGTATATATATGCGATGTATAAGCATTATGTGAGTATAAAGTCGTGAAGGGATTATTCCATTATAATTATATTTGTTTATTATATTATTATTCTATTATATTATTAGGCAATGGGCACTCTTCATGTATTAACTCCTTACTCATACTGGGACTGATGGTGTAAGGGTACAAAGGTGTAATGATATAAAGGTTTAAGGGCATACAGGGTGTAAGGGTGTAATGGTATATGGGTGAAAGGATGTAAGGGTATAATGGTGTAAGGGCATAAGGGTGTAAGGGTATAAGGGTGTAGGGATGTAAGGGCATAATGGTGTAAGTGCATAAGGGTGTAAGGCTGCAAGGGTGTAAGGGTGTAATGTTATAAGGGTGTAAGGATGTAAGGGTGTAAGGGTGTAAGGGCATACAGGTGTAAGGCTGCAAGGGTGTAATGGTATACGGGTGTAAGGATGTAAGGGTATAATGGTGTAAGTGTATAAGGGTGTAAGGGTATATGGGTGTAAGGGTGTAACATTATACAGGTGTAAGGGTATTAGGGTGTAACGGTGTTAGAGTATAAGGGTGTAAGCGTGTCAGAGTGTAAGGGTATAAGGGTGTAAGGATGTAAGGGAATAAGGGTGTAAGGCAATACAGGTGTAAGGGCATACAGGGTGTAAGCGTGTAATGGTATAGGGTGTAAGGATGTAAGGGTATAAGGGTGTAAGGGTATAAGGGTGTAGGGTGTAAGGGTATAAGGGTGTAAGGGTATACAGGTGTAAGGGCATACAGGGTGTAAGGGTGTAATGGTATAAGGGTGTAAGGATGTAAGGGTATAAGGGTGTAAGGATATAAGGGTGTAAGGTGTAAGGGTGTAGGGTATAAGGGTGTAAGGGTATACAGGTGTAAGGGCATACAGGGTGTAAGGGTGTAATGGTATAAGGGTGTAAGGATGTAAGGGTATAAGGGTGTAAGGATATAAGGGTGTAAGGTGTAAGGGTGTAGGGTGTAAGGGTATAAGGGTGTAAGGTATACAGGTGCAAGGGCATACAGGGTGTAATGGTGTAATGGTATAAGGGTGTAAGGCTGCAAGGGTATAAGGGTGTAAGGATATAAGGTGTAAGGGTGTAGGGTGTAAGGGTATAAGGGTGTAAGGGTGTAAGGGTATAACTATGTAAGGGTATAATTGTGTAAGGGTATAAGGGTGTAAGGGTTGATTGATTGATTGGTGGTTTCTTTACGCCGTGTCGGGAGCATAGGCCATATTCACGGCGAGAATCTTTGTTTTTTTATTCAACCATCGCTTTTACAGAATGCAAAAGCACAAAATCAATTTTGTGTCAGTACACTGTGGATTTAAAAAGCTCCCACTTACATAATTTGTGGCTAAAGGAAATAGAATTAAGATAAAAGTTAAAGGTTGTTAATTGATCTAATTGGTTTAATGGACTAGATTTGATGATATAGACCAGCTGCCCTTAAAAAGGCTAACATGTTTTCTTGTTTTACTGGTATAAGGGTGTAAGGGTGTAAGGGTATACAGGTGTAAGGGTGTAAGGGTATAAGGGTATAATGGTGTAAGGATATACATGTATAAGGGTGTAAGGGTATAAGGGAGTAACGGTGTAATGGCCCTGTCACATTAAAATGCTTCTCGCCGGCGTGCTACAAACACGCAAAAAAGTCGAGAAACGTCAAACTTTTCGGCTCGGTGAGAACAAGTTTGACGTCAGCGGCACGTGTTGGTGCGCGGCCAAGGTTGTGGTAACGTATATCAATGCGTGGGAAAAAAGTGTTGGCGCGTCCTGATATGAACTTAGATGTAGCTAGGATGTAAAACAACAAAGCAACAATTTGGCGCAACATGTGGGAACGACCGTCATGCATGCGCAGTGCGCATAGTGTTCGCATAACATTATTCCAGCCCGTCCAACAGATCTCAATGTGTGCCGATGTGGCAAGCATTCGTCGAAAGTTTTGTGCAAGCACAAAACTTTTGACGTGCCACGACGCGCGCCGCCGATCCTTGCCGACCGTCGCCGTCCATCAACGTGTACCAATGCGCACCTAAAGCGCGCGTAACGCTTTCTGACGTGTGCTGACATCCCGCCCAAAAATCACATATGTCAATGCGCGTTGGCGAGAAGCGTCATAATGTGACAGGGCTATTAGAGTGTAAGGGTGTAAGGGAGTAAGGGTATAAAGGGTGTAAGTGTGTAAAGGGCATACGGATGTTAAGGGTGTTAGGGTGTAAGGGCATATGGTGAAAGGGCTTAAGGGGTGTAAGTTTGTAAAAAGCATAATGATGTTAAGGGTGTTAGCGTGTAAGGGCGTAACAGTTTAAGGGTGTAAGGGCATAAACGGTGTAAGGGCATAAGGGCGTAAGGGTGTATGGGCATAATGGTGTAAGGACATAATGGGTGTAAGACGATAAAGGGTGTAAGGGCATAAAGAGCATACGGAGTGTAAGGGTGTAAGTACATAAAGGGTGTACGGGTGATGGCTTATGTGTGTAAGGCATGAAGGGCATATAGAGCATAAAGGGCATAAGTGTATAAGGGAATAAAGGGCATTAGGACATAAGGACATAAAGGGTGTTAGGGCATAAAGGGCATAGAGGACATAACGGGCATGAATAGCATAAAGGGCGTAAGGGCATGAAGGGCATGAAGGGCATACAGGTTTAAAGGGCGTAAGGGTGTAAGGGCGTGCATGATTGCGGCGGGCAGGCAGGCTGGCAGGCAGGCTGGCAGGCTGGCAGGCAGGCAGGCAGACTGGCAGGCACGCAGGCAGGCTGGCAGGCAGGCTGGCAGGAAGGCTGGCAGGCTGGCAGGCAGGCATGCTGGCAGGCAGGCTGGCAGGCAGGTTGGCAGGCATGCTGGCATGCTGGAAGGCAGGCTGGCAGGCTGGCAGGCAGGCAGGCGGGCACTCACCTCCACAGGTGTGGTCGAACTTGGTGCATGGGTTCGTCACGCCGCCCTTGTACTCCGGCGACACGGCGCTGCCCGGGGCACACATGGACGTGATCACGTCGAGCGGGATCTCGCCGTACTGCTGCCACGGCTCGGACTGCACGATGCACCGCCGGAACGAGCAGTGACTCGCCGGGTCCCGCAGGTACTGCCCCCGGAACTTGCACTCTGACGGGAGGGAACGGCGGGACGGGGTGTGAGTGAGGAACAGAGGTACTGGCCCCGGAACTTGTAATCTGAGGGGAGGGAACGGAGGGATGGGGTGTGAGGAATAGAGGTACTGGTCGCTGAACTTGTAATCTGAGCGGAGGGAACGGTGGGATGGGGTGTGAGGAATAGAGGTACTGGTCGCTGAACTTGTAATCTGAGGGGAGGGTGTGGCGGAATGGGGTGTGAGTAACAGAGGTACTGGTCGCTGAACTTGTAATCTGAGGGGAGTGAACGGTGGGATGGGGTATGTGTAACAGAGGTACTGGTCGCTGAACTTGTAATCTGAGGGGATGGAACGGTGGGATGGGGTGTGTGTAACAGAGGTACTGGTCGCTGAACTTGTAATCTGAGGGGATGGAACGGCGGGATGGGGTGTGACTAACAGAGGTACTGGTCACTGAACTTGTAATCTGAGGGGATGGAACGGTGGGATGGGGTGTGAGTAACAGAGGTACTGGTCTCTGAACTTGTAATCTGAGGGGGGGAAAGGTGGGATGGGGTGTGTGTAACAGAGGTACTGGTCGCTGAACTTGTAATCTGAGGGGATGGAACGGCAGGATAGGGTGTGAGTAACAGAGGTACTGGTCGCTGAACTTGTAATCTGAGGGGATGGAACGGTGGGATGGGGTGTGACTAACAGAGGTACTGGTCACTGAACTTGTAATCTGAGGGGAGGGAACGGCGGAATGGGGTGTGTGTAGCAGAGGTACTGGTCGCTGAACTTGTAATCTGAGGGAGGGAACGGTGGGATGGGGTGTGAGTAATAGAGGTACTGGTCACTGAGCTTGTAATCTGAGGGGAGGGAATGGTGGGATGGGGTGTGAGTAACAGAGGTACTGGTCGCTGAACTTGTAATCTGAGGGGAGGGAACGGTGGGATGGGGTGTGTGTAGCAGAGGTACTGGCCGCTGAACTTGTAATCTGAGGGGAGGGAACGGTGGCATGGGGTGTGAGTAGCAGAGGTACTGGTCGCTGAACTTGTAATCTGAGGGGAGGGAACGCTGGGATGGGTTGTGAGTAACAGAGGTACTGGTCACTGAACTTGTAATCAGAGGGGAGGTAACGGCGGGATGGGGTGTGAGGAATAGAGGTACTGGTCACTGAACTTGTAATCTGAGGGGAGGGAAAGGTGGGATGGGGTGTGTGTAACAGAGGTACTGGTCGCTGAATTTGTAATCTGAGGGGAGGGAACGGCGGGACGGGGTGTGTCTAGCAGAGGTACTGGTTGCTGAACTTGTAATCTGAGGGGAGAGAATGGTGGCATGGGGTGTGAGTAGCAGAGGTACTGGTCACTGAACTTGTAATCTGAGGGGAGGGAAAGGTGGGATGGGGTGAGTAACAGAGGTACTGGTCGCTGAACTTGCAATCTGAGGGGAGGGAACGACAGGATGGCGTGTGCGTAACAGAGGTACTGGTCGCTGAACTTGTAATCTGAGGGGACAGAACGGTGGGATGGGGTGTGAGTAACAGAGGTACTGGTCGCTGAACTTGTAATCTGAGGGGAGGGAACGGCAGGACGGGGTGTGAGTAACAGAGGTACTGGTCGCTGAACTTGTAATCTGAGGGGAGGGAACGGTGGGATGGGATGTGAGTAGCAGAGGTACTGGTCACTGAACTTGTAATCTGAGGGGAGGGAACGTTGGGATGGGGTGTGTAACAGAGGTACTGGTGGCTGAACTTGTAATCTGAGGGGAGGGAACGGTGGGATGGGATGTGAGTAACAGAGGGTCTGGTCACTGAACTTGTAATCTGAGGGGAGGGAACGTTGGGATGGGGTGTGTGTAACAGAGGTACTGGTCGCTGAACTTGTAATCTGAGGGGAGGGAACGGTGGGATGGGGTGTGTGTAACAGAGGTACTGGTCGCTGAACTTGTAATCTGAGGGGAGGGAACGGTGGGATGGGGTGTGTGTAACAGAGGTACTGGTCACTGAACTTGTAATCTGAGGGGAGGGAACGTTGGGATGGGGTGTGAGTAGCAGAGGTACTGGTCACTGAACATGTAATCTGAGGGGAGGGAACGTTGGGATGGGGTGTGAGGAATAGAGGTACTGGTCGCTGAACTTGTAATCTGAGGGGAGGGAACGGTGGGATGGGGTGTGTGTAACAGAGGTACTGGTCACTGAACTTGTAATCTGAGGGGAGGGAACGGAGGGATGGGATGTGAGTAACAGAGGTACTGGTCGCTGAACTTGTAATCTGAGGGGAGGGAATGGTGGGATGGGTTGTGAGTAACAGAGGTACTGGTCGCTGAACTTGTAATCTGAGGGGAGGTAACAGTGGGATGGGGTATGAGTAACAGAGGTACTGGTCACTGAACTTGTAATCTGAGGGGAGGTAACGGCGGGATGGGGTGTGAGGAATAGAGGTACTGGTCGCTGAACTTGTAATCTGAGGGGAGGGAACGGCGGAATGGGGTGTGAGTAACAGAGGTACTGGTCGCTGAACTTGCAATCTGTGGGGAGGGAACGGCAGAATGGGGTGTGGGTAACAGAGGTACTGGTCGCTGAACTTGTAATCTGTGGGGAGGGAACGGTCGGATGGGGTGTGTGTAACAGAGGTACTGGTCACTGAACTTGTAATCTGAGGGGAGGGAACGGTGGGATGGGGTGTGAGTAACAGAGGTACTGGTCGCTGAACTTGCAATCTGAGGGGAGGGAACGGCGGGACAGGGTGTGAGTAACAGAGGTACTGGTCGCTGAACTTGCAATCTGAGGGGAGGGAACGGCAGGATGGGCTGTGAGTAACAGAGGTACTGGTCGCTGAACTTGTAATCTGAGGGGAGGGAATGGCGGGATGGGGTGTGGTGGAGTTTGTTATAGGAAGATTGATCATTCATTGCGCATCGTCTTGTTCGTTGGTTGTTGGAGTTGTGCGTCCTGGCAACATCTAAGGTCATATCAGGATGGGCACCGCACTTGTGCGAAAGCGCACTCGTCACTACTTTATAGTGTTGCCTCATAGGGAGGCCAGACCACCAGCACCATGACCTGATATCCGACTCAGTCACATTATCCTGACACTGAGCCAATCAGTCATTGCCCTATCCTACCGCCAGGCTGTGAAGCACTAGACATCAATTTGTAAGTCATTGGTTTGACTCGACCAGGGTTCGAACCTGTGGGTTCGAATCCCACGATCTGCCAAAACGGGAGACGGACGCTCAACTTATTCGGCCATCCCCTGTGGGGGTGAGTTTGGCGCGAGTGAACCTAAAGTCGTTGTGGTCATGTGCAAGTGGACCAGTTAGAAGAACCTCCACCCCCGCCTCCCACACACACACACCCACACCCCCCTACTCCCACTCCTACTACCACCCCCACCTACACCACCTGGGCCCGTATGCATGGAGCGGTGTTAGCGACCCAAAATGCGTTTATGGCGGGATTTCTGGTTTAGCGCAAAAAAGTTGCTATGCATGGAGCAGTGTTAGGTCTAACACCGAGCGTTTAAACTCAGAAATTCTAACTCTGCTCATAGCAGGTTTACAGCGGTGTTAGTGTTAGGTTAGTGTCAGGATGGAACCCAAATCTACTCAATACTATCATATTTAACAGAATTACATACGCAATAAGAGAAATGTTATCAATTTAACCCTAAATTCGAACCCTCCTTAAGGCTACCGCTGCATTGGCGGCGATATTAATAGTTATATTTTCGAATCGACGAACGTAAAGTAAACAAATCGCCGCCACCGCCGCATCGACCTCCCTTTCCATACTGGCGGCGGCGACGGTTTGCTTACTGTACATTCGTCGATTCGAAAATATAAATATTAATATCGCCGCCAATGCGGCGGTAGCCTTAAGGAGGGTTCGAATTTAGGGTTAAATTGATAAAATTTCACTTATTGCGTCTGTAATTCTGTTAAATATGATAGCATTTAATATATTTGAGCCTAATATATGGCTACAAATGCAGAGGGATTTCCCAAATCTATAAATACATTTATGTTTAGCTAACACTCACCGTTTAAGCGCCCATGCATACGGCTTGACATAGTTCTCTACGACTCTGATAACCGGAGATAGGTACCCGGAGTTAGAGGTATAACACCACACGCCGCTAACACAGCTCCATGCATACGGGCCCAGGCGTGGTGGCCGAATCAGGAGAGTGGAGGGCCGCATTCAGGGTACGCCTCGGAGACGGCGCCGCGATGTCTTTTGGCCTATTTGCATTCATGGTGCGCCTCGGAGTCGCCACTGAGACGTCTCGCTTTTCAGGTAGGAGGCAAAAAGCGCCTCGAAAATGGCCAATGGATTCAGTGATTTCAACCAATCAGAGCTGTTCCTTTGATTGCAAATGGCTGCTCCCTATGGAGGCCGCCATTTTCGAGGCACCAGACAGCTCAAGTCATTTCAGAGTAGCACGACATCCGGTATTTCTCCGAGGCGCCTCCGAGGCGTACCTTGAACGTGGCCCTGGCTTTCCGTGCAGATGTTCGGAGGTCAAATCCCAGCCGAGTCAAAGCAGTGACTTACATAATTGATTTTTGTCTCTACCTAGCGCTAGGCATTACTAGGAGAGAGCAAGGACTGGTTAGCTCAGTATCAGGATAATGTGACTGAGCAGGATATCAGGTCATGGTGCCAGTCACCCTGGCATCCCAGTGGGACAGCACTATAAAGTCGCTATGAGTACACACTGTCACAAGTTGTACCTGTCTTGATGTGGCCTTAGATGTTTCGGGATGGAAAACCCTATCAAACAATCTGATTGGTGGAGACAGGCGTTCGGTTGACCTCCAGGTGTCCAGGTACGAGTTCAGCAGACGACATTAACCAGTGAACACTCCCCTCATTATTACGACCGTAATGATGATTGATACTCTACATATATGAAGGACCAGACGGGATGGCTGAGTGAGTTGAGTCTGTCTCCCGGTTTAGTAAATCATGGGATTCGAACCCATGGGTACAATCCCTGGTCGAGTCAAACCAATGATTTAAACATTGATACTTGTCGCTTCCTAGCCAGGTGCTCGACATTATTAGGATAGGGTAAGGACTGGTTGGCTCAGTGTCAGGATAAGGTGACTGAGTGGGATATCAGGTCATGAGAGTGAGGCAACACTATAAAGACACCATGAGTGCACACTGTCCAAAGTCGGTACCCGTCCTGATATGACCTTAGATGGTGCCAGGACGTAAAACTCCAACAACCAACCCAATGCCCCACTCAGACTATCTGGGCATCCTTGGAACTATCCTAGTTACGCCAAGCACTATTTAAGGTAGCGACAACTGGCACTTTAGTAAAACAATAGTTTGGCTCAGCCGGGGATCGAACTCACTCCCCTACAAGAACCGCGCGCTCTATCCACTTGACCATATATCCGGTTTGTTTACAACCGCAACCAGACCTTAATTCTGCTGTTGCTATTTTCTGTTTGTCTGGGGACACTGTTTATAAATGGTTGTTGGAGTTTTACATCCTGGCAACATCTAAGATCATATAAGGACGGGTTGTGCAAGTGCGCACTCATGGTGATTTATAGTGCTGTCCCACTGGGAGACCATGTCACTAGCATCATAACATGATATCCCACTCAGTCACATTATCCTGACACTGAGCTAACTAGTCCTTGCCCTATCCTATTAATGCCGAGCGCTTGGCTAGGAAGCAACAAGTATAAGTTAAGTCATCGGTTTGACTCGACCTGGTTTGAGCGTCATTAAAGAGAGTCGCCACGCCAAGAGCACAATGTGTCATATTAATTAATGACCCCCTAACTGGGAAGGATGGTCGAGTGTACACAGCGCTCACTGTCTGTGCGGGAGGTCGCAAGATCAGCGGGACCAATCCCAGCTGGAGATCGTGCAATCAAACCAAACCACAGAGTTCCCAGACGAACACCTGCCACTACCTAGCCGTATGCTGGGAATTACTAGGATAGCACAAGGTTGGTTTGGCTCAGTGTCAGGATAATGTGACTGAGTGGGATATGGGGGCCATGGTGACCAGTAGTGCGGTATCCCAATTAGGCAGCACTATGAATAAAACCGCTATGAGTATGAGTATGTACTGGGACAAGTATGCTGTCCGTCGTGATATGACCTTAGGAGTTTGTTACTAGGATCATATACCTCCTAAACCAATAAACCACGCGTGACCAGGTGATCCGCCCGGCATCCCACGCCCAGCGTGCTGTGCGTGCCGCCATCTTGTGGCGGACCTGCGCACTAATTATCACACAACAGGGGGGTGGTCTACGGAAACATCACCGACTGAAAGTTAAAACCTTCATAAAAGAGGAGTGTTAGTAAGACTAAAAGAGAGAACTAACCACTAGCAATCCCACACTGTTGGATTTATTGTCAAACAAATTGTTTAAATGTTTATGATTTGTTTAAATTAGCTAAGGATCAGTCAAACTTTGCTTTTTAATTTGGACCGGAAGTGGTTGATTATTATTAGCAAAAGGGGATCACGAAATCACCGGATATGTAACATTAATGAATGTTTACAGCCGTGTTAATTGGTTCAGCGTCTGTGCTGTGGGTACTGTGCTATATCACCCAGTATAGCATGACGTTTGTTGTATATAGCTGGGGCAATGTTTCAAGTACGGAGCGGGACGTAGATCAGGCGATAGAGTGTCCACATGTGAAGGTGTGGGTCATGCCATCGATCCTGCTCAGTGGACACATTTGCAGTTTGCAGTTCCAACCATTGGTCCACAATTGGTTTATCAAACGCTATTCCTTGTCAGTAAGTGTTTATATGTATGTGTATATATATATACACATGTAGTGGTCTGCACTGACCTCTCAGGCAAGTAACCACATAGACAGGTAGGCGTGGGGAGTGTGTTGATATCAGGGAGCCTAGGTGGTGTAATGGTTAGCACACTGGCCCGGAATGCAAAGAGATGTGGGTTCGAGTCCGTCTAGGCGCAATATTTCCCATTTTCATCACCCCAGACATGGTTGCCGTGATCAGGATCCTGTACAAGCTTTGCGCTGTATGGTTGTTGAACCTACCTGTGATGTATGTGTTAGTGCTTGCCTGTATGTATGTAATTGTAAGCATTACAAGACTTACAATTCCAGGGGGACGAGTGTAGTGGTCTGCACTGACCTCTCAGGCAGTAACACATAGACAGGTAGGCGTGGGAGTGTGTTGATATCAGGGAGCCTAGGTGGTGTAAGGTTAGCACACTGGCCCGGAATGCAAAGAGATGTGGGTTCGAGTCCCGCTCTAGGCGCAGTATTTCCCATTTTCATCACCCCCATGACACACACATATATATATATATATATGTGTGTATATATATATATGTTTATATGTATGTGTATATATATACACATATATATATATATATATATATATATAAACCTGATCCCTAGCTGAGGTGAAGGAAGAAATAGATCCATACAGCAGCAAAGTGATCCATACACGGAGTGAGCAGAAGTACCAAGAACTGCCAGTGGCGGCGCCACCATAGGCCAGCAGGCCGCAGTTAATCCACATTTGTCCGTTACTGGACATTAACAATATTATACAGTGACAATCATAATAATAATAATAATAAACCTCATACCGATGATTTATACCCGTATATTTATATACTAGCTATATATATATATATATATATACATAAATATATATATATATATGTGTGTGTGTCTGTCCCACAACCCACCCCACAACCCAACAACCCCACCCAAATACTCCACATCAACCCCATAACCCCCACAACCCCACAATCCAACAACACCACAACACATGAACCCCATCAAAATTCTCCCTGTCAACCCACACCCACTAACCCCCACAACGTCCATAACCCATCCCTCAACCCCACAACCCCACCCAAATACTCCACATCAACCCCACAACCCCACAACCCCACATTCCAACCCCACCACAACCCCACCAAAACACTCCCTAGCAACCAACTAACATACAATAACCCCCACAACTCCACAACCCCTGCAACACCCACAACACCCCTAACTCCCACAACACCCAAAGCCTCTCCCACAGCTCCCTTTAACAACAACAACAAGCATCAAACTAAACATACAGGGGCAGGTGTACCATGTCCGACTTTACCCAATCTTCAGGTATTATATAATGTGGCTAAATTAACCTCCCGGTACATGTGTTTGGAGAGAGTAGGCAATAATCGTGGTGCTTCCCAAACCTTACACTCACATGGTGGGGTTTGGAGAGTGTAGGCAATAATCGTGGTGCTTCCCAAACCTTACACTCACATGGCTGTGTATGGAGAGTGTAGGCAATAATCATGGTGCTTCCCAAACCGTACACTCAGATGGTGGTGTTTGGAGAGTGTAGGCAATAATCACGGTGCTTCCTGAATCTATCTTACACTCACATGGCTGTGTTTGGAGAGTGTAGGCAATAATCGCGGTGCTTCCTCAATCTATCTTACACTCACATGGCTGTGTTTGGAGAGTAGGCAATAATCGTGGTGCTTCCTCAATCTATCTTACACTCACATGGCTGTGTATGGAGAGTGTAGGCAATCGTCGCGGTGCTTCCTGAATCTATCTTACACTCACATGGCTGTGTTTGGAGAGTGTAGGCAATAATCGTGGTGCTTCCTGAATCTATCTTACACTCACATGGCTGTGTTTGGAGAGTGTAGGCAATAATCGTGGTGCTTCCTGAATCTATCTTACACTCGCATTGCTGTGTATGGAGAGTGTAGGCAATAATCGCGGTGCTTCCTGAATCTATCTTACACTCACATGGCTGTGTTTGGAGAGTGTAGGCAATAATCGTGGTGCTTCCTGAATCTATCTTACACTCACATGGCTGTGTTTGTAGCGTGTAGGCAATAATCGTGGTGCTTCCTCAATCTATCTTACACTCACATGGCTGTGTATGGAGAGTGTAGGCAATAATCGCCGTGCTTCCTGAATCTATCTTACACTCACATGGCTGTGTTTGGAGAGTGTAGGCAATAATCATGGTGCTTCCTGAATCTATCTTACACTCACATGGCTGTGTTTGGAGAGTGTAGGCAATAATCGCGGTGCTTCCTGAATCTATCTTACACTCGCATTGCTGTGTATGGAGAGTGTAGGCAATAATCGCGGTGCTTCCTCAATCTATCTTACACTCACATGGCTGTGTTTGGAGAGTGTAGGCAATAATCGCGGTGCTTCCTGAATCTATCTTACACTCACATGGCTGTGTTTGGAGAGTGTAGGCAATAATCGTGGTGCTTCCTGAATCTATCTTACACTCACATGGCTGTGTATGGAGAGTGTAGGCAATAATCGTGGTGCTTCCTAAATCTATCTTACACTCACATGGCTGGGTATGGAGAGTGTAGGCAATAATCGCGGTGCTTCCTGAATCTATCTTACACTCAGATGGCTGTGTTTGGAGAGTGTAGGTCGAAATGCAACTGGCCCCACGAATTCTGGATAAGTCATTGTGGACCTGTGTCATAAAATATTCTTATTTTAGAAAATATCTACTGCCCTATGCTCATAATTGCTAGGAATAAGCCATATGAAAGCCGGCTTAATGTTCCGGGAAGGATCAGATCCTGCCTATTGGGTTGAATCTCTGTTATGGCGTCAGGCAGGGAAGTGATAAGTGGAATGACAGAAGAAATAAGCTCAGCTTGGACAAAGGGTTTCAAATTGGCTATGATTCAAGAAGAGGCTTTCTGGTAATTTTCTTGAGGATCCCTAATACTTTTCTCGTCCTTGGAGAACTTTCTTTTTAACATTCATTCTAAAATGACTAACGTCTAAACATGTTTCAGTTATATTTCATCCATAACCTATCAAATTATGAATTAGTCCATGGCAAAGACTCTGTAATACTAAGACGGCTCACTCAGCCTGTACTGTGTAATCAAAATGATCAAACCCACCACTTGGTGCGCTGGCTGCTCTCTTGGTTAAACAGTTGCTATATTATATGTATAAATGTATATATGAATGTGAAAGATGTGTGTTGATGGTGATGCTGATGATGATGATGCTGATGATGATGTGTATTTGTTCATAGCAATTTCATATTGATGTGTATTCATACTTACCTATCTCATGTATAATATAATTGTATGTGTTTACATGTGAAACACCAAGCAGCAGCCGCACTGATCAAACCCACCACAAGGTGGCACTGCAAAATTTACATTACCATGGGAGAGATATGGAGTGAGCTGTCTTAGTATTATACTTATATGGTCTTTGTCCATGGCTTACATCACTCTGACAGCTGAGGAGCCTAATTTGAGTTGAATGACACAGACAGACAACACTTGACCACGGAGACTCTCAGCCTTAATTCAATACACCCGCCCAAGGAAACAGCTTGGTTGGTTGCTTGCTGGAGTTTTATGCCCTGGCAACATTTAATATCATATCAGGACGGGTACCGACTTGTGACAGTGCACACTCATGTCGACTTTATAGTGCTGTCGCACTGGGAGACCAGGCCACCAGAACCATGACCTGATATCCCACTCAGTCACATTATCCTGACACTGAGCCAACCAATCCTTGCCCTATACTAATAATGCTGAATGTCTGGCTAGGAAGTGGCAAGTATCAATATGTAAGTCATTGGTTTGACTCGACCAGTGGTCTAACCCGTGGGTGTAATTCCCATGATCTACCAAAAGGGGAGACGCACGCTCAACTCATTCGGCCATCCAGTCTGGTCCCATTTGATCAGAGTTGAGTGAATGATTCTGTGGTGCTCATTGGACCTACAGACACCCCCTCCCACCACCACATCTCCTGCTGACCATCAACCTTATCTACAGGCACCGCCAAAGAACAAGGCAACACTTTGTTCTTTGAGTGACTCTCCAGCTATGAGACAGCAGTCCTTCCTACCCCCGTGTTGCTCTCTAACTGTCAAACTCACCCTACCTCCCCCCCCCCCCCTCCCCCCATGGTGGCTGGTGCCTTATATACCCAGGCCCACACTCACCAGGCCACCACTCCATTCTGGAACTCACTTCATGTGAAGTTTTCCCACCCACCTCCCTTCCCTCACAGTTAGAATCACAGGGTCACTGTATTACTCTCATAGTTATCGAATTAACCTCTAAGTAAACAACCATGTACCAAAATGTAATCTCCCAAAATAAACCATGTAACTTTACTTTGGTGACTGCGTTGGTCTACTGGATTGACATTGAAATTGCTCTCGCTAATAATATATTAATAACATGTGCTAGGCCTAAATATAAAGTAAAGCTTATTTGATTTAAGAAAGCCTCTAGAGGACATTAATTTTATCATCGGCTATTGGACGGCAAACATATGGTCATTCTGACATATTCCTTTGGAGGAAACCACATAGACTACTCTTTCCGATAAGCAGCAATGGGTCTTTTATATGCACTTTCCTACAGACAGGAAGCACATACCACAGCCTTTGATGAATCAGTTGGAACGGAAAATAGCCCAAACTGCAAATGGGTAAACTGAGCAGGAATGATCGGATGACCGACACCTTCACATGCGGACACTCTACCGCCTGAGCTACATCCCGCTCGTAGGCCTAAATATATACGATCATGTTAATAATATATCAATAACATGTGCTAGACCTAAATATAAAACATCTTCCGAATAATATCTTAATAATATGTGTGTTATGCCTAGATCTAAAACATCTTGCTAATAATATATTAATAACATGTGTGTCAGGCATATATATAAACCATGTCCCCTATCGTGGCCTAACTGTCACGCTGGTAGTAGTCTGCATCAATGTGCCTGTCATGCAGACCTCCGCATCACCAACTCACGTGACTTACAATATGGAAAATTCACCCCATACTTGTAGTAGTCGGGGTGAACGACAACATAGTCTAAATATGGGCGAAAATAGCTTTAGTATGGAACAGCAAGTACAATCTCTGGTTCCAGTATCAAATAGCTACTCATATCAGCACAGAATTGGTGAAATGAGAGAGAATGCAAAAAGACAAGATGGCAGCGATATAATGCCGTCAATTTAACTTTAAAGGTTCATTAAACTACTCGTCTTATTATATTTTTCAGCTCAAAAGAAGCGGGTAAATATGAAGACGTAGATAAAGAATATATGTTGCTTCGTAAATTAAGAATTTATCAGCTCAGTTCATTTACCCAGCATGTCGACACTTATTGCCAGCTTTTCTATAGGGTTGTTCTTCAAACCGTCCTGTGGCTACCGCAGCAGTACACGGTGAATCTTGTATCTAGTCACTCACCTCCTTTGGCTTTGAACCTGATGGGCTTGTGTTTCTGGTAGGAGTGCTTCTTGGGTTTCTGGTAGGAGTGCTTCATGGGTTTCTGGTAGGAGTGCTTCGGCGCCTCGTGGTGTGAGGGTGGCGGTCCGTGTCCGTGTCCGTGCCCGTGTTCGGGCGCCTCGTACGGCGGGGCCTCCTCATGGAGGTCCGAGTAGAAGGGTGGTTCGTAGTGGTCGTGGTCGTGGTCCCCGTGGTCGTGGTCCCCGTGGTCGTGTCGGTCCCCGTAGTCGTGTCGGTCCTCGTAGTCGTGTCGGTCCTCGTAGTCGTGTCGGTCCTCGTAGTGCGGCTCGTCGTTGTGCTCGAGACTATCTCCGTACGACGAGGCCGGTTTGTAGGACGGCGGCGGCTTCCCGTAGCGGACGTCGATCGGGAGTTTCCCGCCATGCCCGCCATGCCCGCCATGCCCGCCATGCCCGCCGTGCCCGCCGTGCCCGTGGTGGTGACGGCCGGAGTCGCCGTAGTCGCCGTGCCCGTGGTGGTGACGGCCGTGGTCGCCGTGACCGTGCTGACGGCCGTGGTCGCCGTGGTAGTGTCCGCCGTGTCCGAGGCCGGCCAGCCCGGTGACCAGGAGGAAGGCGAGGAGGAGGCGCGGGGAGGCCATGGTGGTGTGCCGGTGTTTGCCGGAGTGACGTCCCACTCAGTGCCCGCGGGAATGTCTTTCCCTTCCGCCACCCGAGCCGCTGTTATAGCGCCCTGGTACATCGACACTGGATGGCGATGCGCGCGCAGTGTGCGCCGCACGCCGCACGCCGCACGCCGCACGCCGCACGCCGCACGCCGCATGCGGCACGCCACACAGAGACGCTCGATCCCCCTGTTGCCCATGCGCAGCAATTCCCACACACGGCGCGCTGAAACTGCGCGATTCCATCAGTAACCTAAAATCCAAAAATAAATAAATAAGCCTACAAAAATACACAACCTCGCCGACTGCTGCCACATGTAGCTAGACAGTCTCAGCAAAGGTGCGAAGCCTACTTGACGCGTTTACTGGACATATTGTGGTTCTTTAATTACTTAATTACTTAACCCCTCGTCTTATAATTGTGTCGGTTAGTGGTTAGTAAGCCGGCCGTGGTCGGGAGCAGCTATTATCACACACACACACATGCACACACACGCACACACACGCACACACATGCACACACACGTGCACACACAGACACACACACAGACACACACACACGCACACACACTCACACACACACTCACACACACACTCACACACACACTCACACACACACACTCACACACACACACACTCACACACATGCACGCGCACACACATGCATGCACACACACACACTCACACACATGCGCACACACACCTACACACATACACACACACGCACACACCTACACACACATGCGCACACCTACACACACGCACACGCCTACACACACAAACACACAAACACACAAACACACACACGCACACACACATGCACACACAACACACATACACACACGCATGACACACACATGCACACACACTCACACACACACTCACACACACGCACGTGCACACACACTCACACACATGCACACACACGCACACACACTCACACACTCACACACTCACACGCACACACAGACACACACAGACACACACATGCACACCACTACACACACACACGCACACACCTAGACACACACGCACACACCTACACACCTACACACCTACACACACAAACACACGCAAACACAAACACACACGCACACGCACACGCATACACACACTCACGCACGCACACGCACACGCACACGCACGCACACGCACACACGCACACGCACACGCACACGCATACACACACTCACACACGCACACGCACACGCACACGCACGCACCCACACACACACACACACACGCCGCCATGAGATCTATTCATGGTGCTGGTGACTTCCCCGGAATTAAACCAGTAAATAACTTTATTCATTGTTGGGATTTTTACATCCCGGAAACATCTGTCATATCAAGACGGGTACCGATGTATGACAGTGCATACTCATGGTGACTTTATAGTGCTGTCCCATTGGGATACATATTACAAGGCAGCTGGCGTCATGACTCCATATCCCACTCAGTCACATTATCTTGATACTGTGCTGACCAGTCCTTGCCCTATCCTAGTAATGCCGAGCACCAGACTAGGTCCTAGAAATACAGAGTGTCAGACTAGGTAGCGACAAGAATCAGTTTGGTAAGTCATTGGTTTGACTCGGCCGTTATAATACGGGTATTTATTCAATATGCCATCCTTCCACACTAAAGCCGCGAGTCTGATGGCTTTGAGCTTCAATCATTTTCTGAGATAAATATATCAGGTTGATCGCTACCATCTATCTTACTTTATGGGGCTGTCACACTAGGACCTATGGCGGCGGCGTATGCGTAACTTACCGCAAAAATTTGAAAAATGTTATAGGTCGTCGTAAGCCGACCTTTTTTGCACTGCGGGAGCTTTTGAAGCATATGTGTAACCTATATGTAACCTACCCCTAGCATATGGCGGCGTATTCAAAGCATAACTTGACCTATGCGCGGTATTCTGTGATGTGGCATGATGTTTGTGATTGACAGGTCAAGCGTACGCCTAACTTATGCCGACCTACCCCTCACCTATGCGTAACCTATGTTGGCGTACACCTAGCGTATCTCTAGCGTATGAGCAACGTATGAGGCATACGCTGGCATATGCTGAACATTTTGAACATGCACAAAACTTTCTCGGCGGCTCGGCGTATGACGGCATATGAAGAGCGTATACGGCATATGCCCAACTTATGCCCAACTTATGCATAACCTATGATGGCGTATGACGGCGTATTGGTCGAAAACCTTATACGTCCGCATACGCTAATGCCATAGGTCGTAGTGTGATAGCCCCATTACAGAATGTTGTGAGAACGCCAGAGACACCCGGAGGGTGTCGGTTCAGCATATGCCTAACCTATGCCGCCCTACCCCTAACATATGTGTAACCTATGCCGGCGTATGCCTAGCATACGTCTAGCGTATGAGCAATGTATGAGGCATACGCTGACAATTTTGAACATGCACAACACTTTCTCGGCGGCTCGGCGTATGAAGAGCGTATACTGCGTATGCCCAACCTATGCCCAACCTATGCGTAACCTATGATGGCGTATGACGGCATATTGGTCGAAAACCTCATACACCAGCATACGCTAAAGCCATAGGTCGTAGTGTGACAGCCCCATTAGTTTGAAGTAACTTTAATTTTAAATGATTAACTTCAATTTAATATGATTTACTTCAAAAATTAATTTTGGCATGCTTGTCAAAACTCTGACCCCATATACTTCACCATTCTTCTATTACATTGAATTAGTATGCCTTTTATGTAGCACCAACTAGTTAATAAGGGCACCAGGATCTAAGTTGGATATCTAGGTTCAAGTCTACATATGGGTTTTGCTTGAGAACATGTAATGCTTTTATCCGACTATGCAACTTTAATAATGACAAATCTCACAACTCTGGTGCTCATACCTTCACAAAAAAGTTTGTTTTATTTAACAATGCCTCTAGAGCAGATTGATTTTTATCATTCGCTATTGGACGTCAAAATATTTGGTAATTCTGACATATTTCTTTGAAGGAAACCAGCTGCCGCCACATAGGCTACTCTTACCGATAAGCAGCAAGGGGTCTTTTATATGCACTTTCCCAGGCTGCAGAACTGCAGCATTAGAAAACAGCACCGATAAATCTACCCGTTTTGGGTTGAAGAGTAATCTTCTGGGGGGGCGGTTGTAGAAGCACGGAGTTCTTTACAACAATAACGACAAGTCGTTGGAGCGGCACCAGCTCTTTCCGGTCCGATTTTAGCAGTGCCCTCGTGTCCTCTCGCCAATGGGTTGTTTGTTTGTTGTTGTTTTACATCCTAGCAACATCTAAGGTCATATCAGGACGGATACCGACTTGTGACAGTGCGCACTCATGGCGAATTTATAGTGCTGCCCCAGTGGGAGACCAGGCCGCCAGCACCATGAACCTGATATCCCACTCAGTCACATTATCCTGATACTGAGCACACAAGTCCTTCCCTTGTTCTAGTGAAAAAGGAAAAGAGCCCCACGTGAGCAAACAACTCCCTTGATCAGAAGGATGAGTAAGCCCGGAAGAAGAAAAAAAGAAAGGGTAGTATTGAGGAAAGAGAAGTGAGAAGAGTTGAATCAAAGGGCCGTGCCTCCTTGCCCTGTGGTGACCAGTCGGTGAGCCGGAGACCCAGACGGAGTAAGAGGTAGAAGGTGAGGCTGACTGCGCTTCCCCTGCAGTATTCTTTAAGTGCCTGTAACACCTTACCGGATTGAGCAACGGACATAACCGGACAAAGAATTGTCTATACCGGTGGTGTTCGGTATCAAAATGTATCGAAATGTGTCGAAATGTTGCGCTATCGGGTCAAAGGCCGCCGGTCGAAACGAAAGCTAAACGGACATGGAACGGTGAACCGACGGACGAAAACCAAATGTCAAACGGACGGACCGAACATGAACCGGACATGTACCGGACTGTTTACGTCATGTGACGGACACGTCGAATACATATAAAAAGAGCCGGCGGATCGAATTCCCGTCAACAGACTATTCAGGAAGATAACCAGAGATGTTATGGGTGGGTACCGGACATGAACCAGACAAAACGGACTAAACAAACTTAAACTGGACAACAACCATACACGTGAGTCCGGCAGCATCCATTCCAAGTTTTGTGCATGTTCAAAACTTGCCACCGTACACGGCGGACACCACCAGACAGAGAATGGAAACGCCGGATGCTGACCATATATAAACCGGACATTGATGTATTTCACCGGACTGTGTCTGGTTTCTTTCCGTTTCCCCAATCCGGTAAGGTGTGACTGGCCTTTAGACATATCCAGGAGAGGAGACCGGCAGCTGAAAGGTGATAGAAGAGGTGTCGATGAAGTGGGGTCCGGACAGTAAGTGTGAAGGGAGTTGTAGTTTCCTTGTGCGAGGACCATTTGTATTTATTTCTGCTAACTGCACAAAAGGCATGCAGACACAGAGATGCCCTTGGATAACCATCCCATTAAAGTCATCAAAGTCACCAGATTTTGAACCTCAGTCTTGATGACAAGCTGTCTTTCACGCCTCAAATTAAGTACCTCAAAGCTCTATGCCTGATATTATATTAGGTTAATGGGCAGCGAGTTATAAGTTAAAGGAAAGCTTGTTTTATTTAATGACGCCTCTAGAGCACATTGATTGTTATCATCGGCTATTTGACGTCAAACATATATGGTCATTCAGACATATTTCTTTGGAGGAAACCTGCTAATGCCACATAGACTAATCTTTCCAATAAGCAGCAAAGGGTCTTTTATATGCACTTTCCCACACACAGGACAGCACATACCACAGCCTTTGATCAACCAGTTGTGGACCACTGGTTGGAACGGAAAATAGCCCATTGAGAAGGATCGATCCGATGACCGACAGCTTCACAAGTGGACACTCTACCGCCTGTGCTATGTCCCGCTCCCAGTTACAAGTAAAGACCAATCAATTTGATCATTATGGAGAGAGAGCGACCACTTGCGACTAAAAGCTGTCGACCTCCTTACGATCAAAGCAAAGAAAAAGATTGGAAAAACAATGGACAGCGATCGGTCGGCGATCGGTCGGCGATCGGCCAGCAGGGGGGTGGGTGGTGACTGGTTAGTTACCGATCACAGACCAGTTATTTAAAAGCGATGGGCCAGAGCAAGCAATGGTACAGGTGTGCGTGTTGAAAAATTCCAAAAGTCTCTGGCATGGGTTGACATTGGTGGTTGCTATAGTGAAGGCGGCAGTCGCTGAGTGACCACCTCGTGACCACCTCATGACCACCTCGTGACCACATTGTGACCACCTTGTGACCACCTTGTGACCATCTTGTGACCACCTTGTGACCACCTTGTGACCACCTTGTGACCACCTTGTGACCACCTTGTGACCACCTTGTGACCACCTTGTGACCATCTTGTGACCACCTCATGACCACCTCATGACCACCTTGTGACCACCTTGTGACCACCTTGTGACCACCTTGTGACCAGCTTGTGATCATCCCTTTGTAGTTTCCCTGTACTGTCTCAAGTCGATACCCATCTTTATAACAGAGCAGAAGATTGGGAGTTCGATTCCCGGTCGAGTCAAACCAATGACTTACAAAATTGATACTTGTCGCTTCCTAGCCTGGCGCTCAGCATTAATAGGATAGGGCAAGGACCGGCTTAGCTCAGTGTCAGGATAATGTGACTGAGTGGGATATCGGGTCATGGTACTGGCAGCCTGATTTCCCAGTGGGGGAGCACTACTACATAGTCACCATGAGTATGCACTATCACAAGTCGGTACCCGTCCTGATATGACCTTAGATGTTGCCAGGACGTAACATTCCAACAACAAACCAGCCAACCTCACATGTTGCTTGGACGTAAAACCCCAATTGTCGCCCAGGGTCCAGCTGTGAGCAGACCGTCCCACCTCACTCAGTAGTTAGGCGAGCAATGTGGTCACAAGTGCGAGTGGGACTTAGCTCAGGCGATAGAGTGTCCACCTGTGAAGGTATTGGTCAACCTATCGATCCTACTCAGTGGACTCATTTGCCATTTGAGATATTTTCCGTTCCAAGAAACCCAGTCATTCTTCAACGTGAATCATCATAATCTACCCGACTTTTGTCTCTGTGGCGGAGTGGTTAAAGTGTCTGACTTTTTTCTAGGGGTCAGACTCCTAATCTGAGGGTCGGTGGTTCAATTCCCTGTACCCCCAGCTCTGCCAATTTGGATTTCCACTGCTGTGTATAACTTACAGCGTCATCAAAGGCAGGTTGCTCTCATACCATGTCTATGTGGTGTTGGAGGTTAAAAATCCCTTGGGTCGGTAAAAGTGTAGGCTCGGGCTTTCTATCGACCAGCAGTGGAATGAGGAAGACCAGTCGTCTATGACTGAAATTTCCCCTGCTTAAACAACTAATGGACAAAAACAACAACAAAAAAGTAACTTTGCTCCAAAACTTTGCTCCAAAACTCCAAAAACATTTGAAGTGTAAACATGCTAAATTAATTTTGGCGCACTTGTCAACACTGACACTATAAGCTTTAACAGTAATGGGTTCTATTAAATTTAATTTGTACTCCTTTCTTGGTAACAAATATTTAATAAGTGCACTAGCATCTAAGTTGGATATGCAGATTCAAATCTAGATACATTTTTAAAATTTAGAAAATGTTGTAGATTCGGTATGTAGCTCAGGCGGTAGAGTGTCCACCTGTGGAGGTGTGGGTCATCCGATCAATCCTGCTCACTGGAAACATTTGCAGTTTGGGCTATTTTCCATTCCAACCAGTGGTCCACAACTGGTTCATCAAAGGCTATGGCATATGCTGTCCTGTCTGAGTGCAAGTGCATATAAAAGACCCCTTTTTGCTTATCGGTAAGAGTAGCCTATGTGGCAGCAATGGGCTCCCGCCAAAGAAATATGTCAGAATGACCATTATGTTTCACGTCCAATAGCCATGAATGAAAATCAATGTGCTCTAGAGGCGTTGTTAAATACAACAAGCTTTACATTACTTTTTGAAAATTGCATATTTCTGTCAGACAATGAGAGTATGTAACTATTGCTTGCTTCCGTGTTGGTGGGCCGACACAAATAGTGGAGATCCGAGTGTTAAAGGAAGTGTCAACTTAAGATGGCCTTCATTATGTCGTAAAGGCGACAATGGAGAGGAGGTGTTGTAGTGAGCTCGTGAATTCACACGATTATGAGGAATGGAATGATACAACCGGAGCGGTGATTAAACCAAGGCGGTTCTGTATGGGTCAGTCTCCAGGGAGAAGGGGCAACCAAGGTGGACGATCAAACCAAGGCCGTTCTGTGTGGGTCATTCGCCATGGAGAAGGGACAAACAAGGTGGATGATCAAACCAAGACCGTTCTGTGTGGGTCAGTCTCGATGGAGAAGGGACAAACAAGGTGGACGATCAATCCAAGCCCGTTCTGTGTGGGTCAGTCTCCAGGGAGAAGGGACAAACAAGGTGGACGATCAATCCAAGCCCGTTCTGTGTGGGTCAGTCTCCATGGAGAAGGGGCAACCAAGGTGGACGATCAATCCAAGCCCATTCTGTGTGGGTCATTCTCCATGGAGAAGGGACAACAAAGGTGGACGATCAATCCAAGCCAGTTCTGTGTGGGTCAGTCTCCATGGAGAAGGGACAACAAAGGTGGACGATCAATCCAAGCCAGTTCTGTGTGGGTCAGTCTCCATGGAGAAGGGACAAACAAGGTGGACGATCAAACCAAGGCCGTTCTGTGTGGGTCAATCTCCATGGAGAAGAGACAACCAAGGTGGAGGATCAATCCAAGGCCGTTCTGTGTGGGTCAATCTCCATGGAGAAGGGACAAACAAGGTGGACGATCAAACAAAGCCCATTCTGTGTGGGTCATTCTCCAGGGAGAAGGGACAACCAAGGTGGAGGATCAATCCAAGCCCGTTCTGTGTGGGTCAGTCTCCATGGAGAAGGGACAAACTAGGTGGACGATCAATCCAAGCCGGTTCTGTGTGGGTCAGTCTCCAGGGAGAAGGGACAACCAAGGTGGAGGATCAATCCAAGACCGTTCTGTGTGGGTCAGTCTCCAGGGAGAAAGGACAAACAAGGTGGACGATCAATCCGAGCCCGTTCTGCGTAGGTCAATCTCCAATGAGGCAACAAAATAAAAATAAATGGTGATTGTTCCCGCCCATGCCTGAAAAATCGTCCGCCCCTGTTTTTAATTTTTTTTTATTTCCCCCCACAAAAATTGTTTTATGGAGAGGGTGGGTGGAGTACGAAATGGAAATGGGGAGTGGACAGGGCAGTGGGACAATGAATGAATCAATCAATAGTTCCGTCCTCTAGTCGAAGGTTGGATGCAATGGTTCTCCACTTGTCCCGATGTTGTGCTGTTCTGATAGACTGTGAATAATTCAAGCCTGTCCACTGTGAAATATTTGTAAACAATGATGTTCTTGGTCTCCCTCTCCCTCTGCTGCCATTCACCTTCCCTTCCAACAATGTACGGTATATTGAACTCTGACGAATGATGTGGCCAAAATAAATAAGTTTCTTTGTCTGTATGGATGGAGAGTGATTTTAGAGGTGATAGGGAGGGAGCTGTGAAGGGGGTAGCAAGGTCATGAGTGGAGGGGGAAAAACCAAAATAAACATAGAAACCGCCCGCCCGACTTGGATTTTCATTCCAAAAGGAGGATCACCAACCATTTTTTTTATTTGGCCTAAGAAGGAAAATCAAGGCGGAAACCAGAGGAGGTTCGACATGCTTGCTCCACGTCGACACGCCACGCATTCTCTATAGTAGAGGGCGCCCCCTAGCGAGCAGGGAGCGGACTAAATATAAGATTCACCCCATACTTGCAGTAGCGGTGAAAACCAACCCATTAGAAAAAGGGCCGAAAATTATCTAAATGCTGGGTGAATGAAATGAGCAGATAAATTCTTAATTTAAGAAACACAATATATTCTTCGCATACATCTTAATATCTACCCACTACTTTTGATTTGATAAATATCATAAAACATGTAGTTTACTGGACATTCAAAGTGAAACTCGACAGCATTCCAATGTCGCTATCTTGGGTTTTTGCCTTCTCTCCCATTTCACCAAATATGTGCCGATATAAGTAGCAATTTCATACTGGAACCGGGAATTCCACTTCCTGTTCCATACTAAAGCAATTTTTGCCCGTATTTAGACTATGTCGTCATTCACCCCTACTGCAAGTACGGGGTGAATCTTTTATTTAGGAGCGGACTAAATACTCTTCATCATCATCATCATGCTGTCGGTCGCGATGCGACAAAGACTGCTTTCATTACTTGACGGCCGCTCTCCATTTAGCTCTGTGAGAGTTGCATCCATGAGTCGGTCTTAATGTCTCTCAGCTTCAGGTTTCTCTTGATGGTATCCTTGAACCGGAGACGAGGGTGCCCTCTCTTTCTGTAACCAGAAGACAGTTGAGAATATGGGATCTGCTTTGGTAGCCTGTCTGATGACATCCTCATGAGGTGTCCAGTCCACCAGAAATACTCTTAGTGTTGAGGTAAACACTGGTGGGCATGCAATCCTGCAAATTCACAATTTGCAGGAGTCAGGTCTGCAAACTGCAAACTGCCAACTCGCCTCCAGTCACGCCCACATTGGTGTGTATGAAATAAAATGTGTAGTCACGTGGGGTAGGGGCTTACAAAACGCAATAAATTAGAAAGTGGCCATTGACATTCTAGGGACAGTTGTGGGAATCCGCCTCGGGCAGGCTGAAGGCAGTCTGAGGCTGATTTAGGTAATTAATTACAATAATAATGACTGGAAATGCGACATGGAATATGATTAACACCGCGTACATTGGGACATGGTGGACAGAGTACCTTATAGTTATAGGACGCCTATCCCCCCACCCCCCACCACCCCCCCACCCCCCGCGACCACCACCACCACGATCAATAGCCATACATATAACTACACAGCCATGTGATATATGAACTGTTCAGATGCACATCCCCGTAAACGCAAATCCAAAAATGTAGCCTAAATACAAGATTTTTATCGGAAAATAATTGTAATTCTCCTTAATTCCACTTTTCATATGATCACATGATTATGGAGCAATGAAGAACAAAGTAGGAATTTTACTAATTACAATTTTTGAAGTTTTGATTCCAATGTTTCGCTCAATTTTTGGATTGCCGTTTACGTTTTTTTTTGCGTCTGAACTCTTCATATGTACTTGCCTTTATCTGTAAGTATCCACACTATTTTGTGAAGAAGATCGAGCTTTTTGGGTGTTTTTTTTTAATGTTCAGAACCAATGAGCAATGCAAGAGAATGCCGAGGCCTTGTTGCAAGTGATTAGTTCTATAACATGGTCATGAATGGTATTTAATGTTCGGTATTTAATGCAGGTATGCAGGTATTGCATGTATAGCAGTACCTCAGGGAGTTTGACGCCCCTGCCCTGCAGAGTTGTAAACCACTGCCTTTTGGTACAGGTTCTTGACAGAACCGAAGGCTAAGGGAGCAAACCCTAAACAGAAAACCATGTCACTGTGGCACCATCAAGGGCGGTTGATGTATAGAACTCCCAACATCTCCCAACCAGCCACTGCAGGGACAAATAGTTTTGCGCCTGTCTGGACATGTTCTTGCTGGTGTGAAACCCCTATTTGCTCCCTGAGAGAGTGCCGCTGGTAACTTGCAAAAGCCAGCAGCACTTCAACACTTTTGCAGGCAGCTTTCATGAAATGAAAACCTGAAGCTGAGAGACATTAAGACCGATTCATGGATGCAACTCTCACAGCAGAGAGCTGAATGGAGAGCAGCAGTCAAGTAATGAAAGCAGTCTTTGTCGCATCGCGACCGAGAGCATGATTATGATGATGAATGGTGTTTAATAATTCATCACTTCGATTCTTTCTTATTCATCCGGTAAGTATTCCTGTGTTTCTTCCTATTTGTCATTAAATTTGCATAGTCCGATGAAAACCTTAAATTTCCAAACCGGGCGCGGTGGCCTAATGGGTAGAGTGCGGGCTTCGCGTGCAGAAGGTCGGATGTTCGGTTCCCAGTTGAAGCAAACCAATTACATTAACATTAATACTTGTTGCTTCCTAGCCTGCCGCTCGGCATTGATAGGATAAGGCAAGGACTGGTTAGCTCAGTGTAAGATTGATTGATTGATTGGTGGTTGCTTTGCGCCGTGTCAGCAGCATAGGCCTTATTCACGGCGAGAAGATGTAAGATGATGTGACTGAGTGGGATATAAAGTTGCCATGAGTGCGCACTGTCACAAGTCGGTACCCGTCGGTAACTTAGATGTTGCCAGGACGTAAACCTCCAACAAATAAAAAATAAAATTTCCAAAAACCAAACCAATTAACTAGAATTTAATTCTACATATTTCACTTAGATGCTGGAAAAGTTATTAAGCATTTGTTACCATACAGAAGGGGATACTGAGGCAATTGAATAGAACCTGTTACAAATGTACTACAGAAGTGTATGGTGTCAGAGTTTTGGCGTGCTTGCCAACATTTATTTTACATGGTTGCACTTCAAATATCTCAATAGTTCGCCATTTAAAATCAAAATTATTTTGAACGAAAGTAAGGTAGATCTATTGATCAAACTACTATATTTATCTAAGAAAAATGACGGAAACTCAAAACCATCGGACTATGCAACTTTAATTCAGTGTAAAATTAAAACCAGGCAGCATTTTGTACTCGATTCACAGACAATATTATATTGACTTGTTTTGAATTTCTGTTATTTTCTAGGATAAATATATTAAATTGATCGTTATAATCCACCTTACTTTAGATTGAACTAACTTAGATTTTAAATGGCTAACTTGGGTGATATTTGAAGTGCAAACATTCCAAATTAATGTTGGCATGCACGTTAAAACTCTGACCCCTTAAGGTTCAGCAGTAACAAGTTATATAGACCTATTTCATATGACGTCAGCATAGGTATCTAGGTCAGTGCGCACGCCTTTTGGCTGCAGGACGACACACTGTAACACTGCAAACTCAATGTGGTGTTCTCTGTGGCGGAGTGGTTAGAGTGTCTGACTTTATTCTAGGTCAGACTCCTAATCTGAGGGTCGGCGGTTCAATTCCCCATGCCCCCAGCTCTGCCAATTTGGATTTCCACCGCTGTGTATAACTTACAGCGTCATCAAAGGCCGGTTGCTCTCATACCATGTCTATGTGGTGTGGGAGGTTAAAAATCCCTTGGGTCAGTAAAAGTGTAGGCTCGGGCTTTCTATCGAACAGCAGTGGAATGAGGAAGACCAGTCGTCTATGACTGAAATTTCCCCTTCTTAAACAACTAATGGACCAAAACAAAAAACAAACAAAAAAACGGTTATGAGCAATCTTCAAACAGAAAAAGTGAGATATCTATAATACCACACCACCTAGACACAAACCGCTTGGAATATATATAGAAAACATATTCAACAAATAGATTATATTAAATTTATATGGTTAGGGTTCTGCATTTCTATTAATTTTGAATAAAATAAAAGTTTTGCACTGCGTGTACCGGCAAACTCAATGGCAGTGTGCCTTCGTTCTGCAGCCGAGCTGCGTGTGCATACACAATGTTTATAAACATTGAAAGGGGTCTATTGAATTGACTCAGTACATCCTTCTACGCAGTAATAAATACCTGAAAAGTGCAAGAGCTGGATAAATAGGTTCAAATCTCGATAAGTGTTTTTCTTTAGAAAATGTGATATTTTTAGCCAACTATGGGATTTCAATTAATCGACACTAAAGAAAAGCTGTAATTACTTAAATGTTGCTTGATACCTTTCCGAGTGCGGTTTGTGAGTGCTTGAAATATGACCTCATGGAATACTAGGAAACCAGGCGGCATTTACTCGGATGACAATTGGTAATTCACCATTATTATAATCCCCTAAAACATTCACCACACGCACAGATACAAATAATGACCTTCCTGACTCGTGAATATGCAGCCTTGACCTAATTACCAAGGTCACCACATGGAGCAAAATTAAGAAAAACAAAAATGTTTATAAACAAAAAAAAAAAAAAAACAATAACAACAAAACAGCAAAGAAAAGCACACAATTGATTGTTTATTTGTTGGAGGTTTACGTTCTGGCAACATCTAAGTTACCGATGGGTACCCACTTGTGACAGTGCGCCCTCATGGCAACTTTATAGTGCTGCCCCACTGGGAAAATAGGCAGCCAGCACGATGACCCGATATCCCACTCAATCACATCATCTTACACTCAGCTAACCAGTCCTTGCCCTATCCTATTAATGCTGAGCGCCAGGCTAGGAAGCGACAAGTACAAATTTGGTAAGTCATTGTCAAGAAGTGCTGTTTTGATTCCTGCGCAATATTTCCCATTTTCATCACCCTTCCACGGCATTGGTTTCCATGACCTTGATCCTGTACAAGCTACGCGCTGTATGGTTGTTGAACCTACCTTGTGTACGTGTATAAGTAACTGTGTTGACTGTATGTATGTAATTGTAAGCATTAAACAACTTATCAATGCAAACCATTCAAAAGAGTTACACTTCCAGGGGGGCAAGCCTAGTAGTCTTGTTTTTGTTATTGTTTTATTTAACGACGCCTCTAGAGAACATTGATTTTTATCATCGGCTATTAGACATCAAAGTAGTCTACAGTGAACTCTCAGGCAAGGAACCACATAGATAGGTAAGCGTTGATAGGGTGATTGCAACAGGGAACATAGGTAGTGTAATGGTTAGCATACTATCCCCAGAATAGTAAGAAGTGTGGGTTCGAATCCTGCACTAGGCGAATATTTCTCATGAAGGATCATATCAGGACGGATATCGAACATAGCGCGCTCACATGACGTCATTATAGTGCTGCCCCATTGATCCCGTGACCTGCCGCACCGGAAACAGGCGCCTTGACCACTAGGCCGCCACTTCCGGTTGTTAAAGCTGTACATTCCGGCCCAGTCACCTGCATTCCTTACACCTGACACACAGACCCGACCGTAGGCACTCTTGGTGAGGCTCTCTAGCCAGAGACAACTCCACTTTCTAGGCACTCTTGTCCAGGACTCCAGACACTCTTGTCTGAGACTCCACTTTCTACACCCAAACTAGCAACAGCTATTCAAAAGACACTGAGCTGTGTGCTACGACCATGGGACTCCGGTTCAATGGGCTGTAGGCACTGATTCTTATATACACGAGCAACAGTCATGAGGATCTGTGTGGGCAGTTGGTAAGGAGTGAGGGCGATAGGTTGCTAGTAGGTGAACAGGAGTTGATGCCAATAAAGCACAACTTCTTCACTGTCAATCTTGCATGACTTGTCTTCCTTTCTTCCTTATGAGTTTGTTGAGAGGGACACCAGGTGGGAACTGACAGACAGTTGTCAGAACACACCTGGGGAGAGTAGTGATATTTGGGGCTCTGACGCCGAGCTACGCAGATATTACACGGCGAAGGAATCACTTTGTCTCAACCAGAAAACTGACCTAGATTTGATCGTACATTACTCAGAAAAGGACAGAAACACACAAACCATCTGACTATGCAACTTTAAATATATGGTACTATGCAACTTTAATCAAACGCTGATGCCTTTTACACCGCGCACCACACCACAACTGCTTCATCAAAGGCTGTGGTATGTGCTGTCCTGTTTGCGCGAAAGTGCATATAAAAGACCCCTTGCTACTTATCGGAAAGAGCAGCCTATTTGACGGCAGCAGGTTTCCACCAAAGAAATATGTCGGAATGATTGTGCGTTTGACGTTCAATAGCCGATGATAAAAAATCAATGTGCACTAGAGGCGTCGTTAAATGAAACAAGCTTTACGTGCACACCACCAGCGCTGTCACGTGACAGGCAGATATCAGCAGAACGACGCAACTGTCACACTGTCAGCCATGCACTTAACAAGTGCCAAGATCTACTAGCACATTATAACCCTGTTAAACCAAACTTGAAGGGACCCTAGAAATTGGTTTGGATTAACCGATCATTGGTTTAACAGAGCTTTGGCTTCAACTTTGACTTGGCTTTAGCAAAAACGCGCGTGCATTATCAATGTAATATATAGTGTATGTGGACACTTTGATTATTGTTTTTTTTATATATACAGTATAATCCCGTTAAACGATCGGTTAACCCAAACTTTTTTCGGCGGCCCGCAAAATACTACCATTTATCATATAAAACAAGTCTCAGAAGACTTTATAACCACATGAAAGTTTGGTAGTTTGGTAAATGGTAGTATTTTCCAGAGCCGCCGAAAAAAGTTTGGATTAACCGATTGTTTGGTTTAACCGAGCTTGGTTTAACGGGGTTGTACTGTACTGTGATCTTTGTAGTTTGCATATTTGTAAAGTAGTCAAATGGTTGGTTGTTGTAGTTTTACCTCCTCGCAACATCTAAGGTCATATCAGGATGGGTACCGACTTGTGACTGCG